>CAVNYN010273337.1:0-25454 GCA_963692815.1 Nyctanthes arbor-tristis | reverse complement strand
ATGAATCCTGCGATATATTGGTGATGGTTATTGTATGTTTCAAGTTATTACAAATATATTATTTGTTTTTGTAAGGAAATGTGACCCCAACTCAAGCAAATGTAATTCAAGATTTATTCAGAGCCGTACAAGAGTTGATATAGGCCTCCAGCACCAGCTCAGGCACCAGCACCTATAGCACCCCCAGTTGCTCATGCAGCACGAATTATTTAGCAAGTCCGTAGGCATCAGCCACCGATCTTTAATGGTGAAGGTCCTTAGCCGCTGTGTAATAGATCCATACCATGGAAAAGAGTTACCGCCATATATCCAAACTGGAAGACCAGAAAGTGCTATGTATAGAGTTTAAGCTGTTTGGAAGAGCCGGACACTGGTGGAAATTTGCATCTCGTACTAGGACTGAGGAAGAGCAACGAAAACTGTCATGGGTTCAATTTAAAACCGAGTTGATTGATAAGTACTTTCCCCAGGCATTCTGTGATCAAAAGTCGGTAGAATTTTTGCAGCTATTCCAAGGATATATGGACATAACTGCCTATGAAAGAAAATTTGAAGAAACGTCACGCCACGCTCCTCACCTAGTAAGCACTGAACAGATGATAGCTAGGCACTTTGAAAGGGGCTTGTGACCTAAAATTAGGCAGATTGTATGTGCCTTTGATCTCCCCACGTACCGTGACGTTGTGAAAAAAGCTCAAGCAATAGCATACTCCGGTATGAAGTTTGGAGGCCAGAACACTCAGAAGGATTACGGAAAAAGGAAGTGGTCAAACCAAAATAAGAATAGAGGTCAGGGCCCAAATAAGAAACCTAACACGGGAACTAGTGGAGGTCCCCCACAGTGCCTCTAGAGCAAGAAACACCATTGAGGAGAGTGTCAGATATGACAGAGTGCTTTCTATAGTTGTGGCTAGCGGGGCCACTATACAAAGGAGTATAGGCTTGGTCAAGGAAAGAGTGCAGATCCGAGAAAGAAGGGCAAAGCTCGCTTGCTATGACTCATGAACAGGCCACCCGGGAACCTGATGTCATAGTAGGTATTCTATCCATCTCTGGAACTCCTGTTTATGTTTTGATCGACTCAGGTGCTACACATTCTTTTATATCTGTTGCTTGCCTAGCTAGACTGAATTTGGTAAGAGATAAAATTGACAGTGTACTGGATGTTAGTATACCATCAAACGGAATAATTGACTCTACTAAGATGACTAGGACAGCACAGATAGACTTACTAATCCTGGGGGTTGATTTGAATGTTATCAAAATGAAAGATGTTGACATAATATTGGGCACGGATTGGCTTTGTAAGAATCAAGTAACAATTGTGTGCTATGAAAAAGAGGTTATTCTCTGGAAAAATGCTGAGGAAGAATTTAAGTTTTACGGGTCGAAAATTAAGGCATTAGCTCACTTTATATCAGCTCTTCAAGCAAAGAAATTATTACCAAAAGAAGGTTGTCAGGGATACTTGGTTAGTCTTTAGAAGAAACCCTTGGATAAAGTATCCCTAGATCGGGTACCAGTGGTACGAAAGTACCCCAACGTATTTCTCAAAAATCTGTTGGGCATTCCGCCTGACAGGCCGGTGGAATTCACCATTGATTTCGTACCAGGAGCTGCACTTGTTTCTAAAGCTCCTTATCGGATGGCACATAAAGAGTTGTAAGAGCTGAAGGTTCAGATACAGGAACTTTTGAAAAAAGAATTCATTAGACCGAGCATCTCAACTTGGGGAGCACCGGTGTTACTTATGAAGAAAAAGGATGGGATCATGACGATGTGCATCGATTACCGTGAGTTGAGCAAGTTGACGATCAAGAATAAATACCCACTCTTGAGAATCGTTGACCTGTTTGATCAATTGAAAGGAGCAGCGGTTTTCTCAAAAAATGATTTGAGATCATGGTATCATCAATCGAAGGTTAAGCCGATAGATATACCAAAGATATCATTCCGAACCCAGTATGGGCATTATGAAATTTATAGTAATGCCCTTCGGTTTGATGAATTCCCCCTACAATATTTATGGATTTGATGAATAAGGTTTTTCATCAATTTTTGGACAAGTTCATTATCGTGTTGCTCGAGGAATTCTAAGCAACATACTGAACATTTGAGAAGGGTGTTGGATACATTATATGCCAAATTCAAAAAGTGTGAATTTTGGGTGGATCTAGTAGGATTTTTAGGCCATGGTGTGACAGCTTAGGCAATTGAAGTGGACCCCAGCAAGGTTGAGGCTGTAACCAATTGGTCTAGACCTACCAATGTTAGAAAGGTGAGAAGTTTTTTGGGCTTAGCTGGCTATTATCGATTATTTACAGAAGGTTTCTCAAAAATAACAGGTCCTTTAAAGCAGCTTACAAGGAAAGGAATTAAATTCATTTGGACTGATAAGTGTGAGTAGAGCCTTCAGGAGTTCAAAGAGAGATTAGTTTCGGCACCGGTTTTGACGATACCTGATGGTTCAAACGGATTTGTAATCTACAGTGATGTGTCGAAACTTGATTTAGGATGTGTTTTAATGCAGAAAGGGAAAGTAATTGCATATGCATCTAGACAGTTGAAACCATATGAACAAAAACTATCCAACTCAGGATCTCGAGATCGCTGCTGTGGTGCACGCTCTCAAGGTTTGGCATCACTACTTATACGGGAGGAGTTGAATATGAGACAATGAAGTTGGTTGGAGTTGGTCAAGGACTACGACTGCACTATCCTATACTACCCGGGTAAAGTAATGTGGTCGCAGATGCTTTAAGCACAAAGAATGTGGGTCAGTTATCTATATTTGGGTATTGTATAGAGTCAGTTGATCAAGGATTTTCAAAATTTAAGAATTAAGGCTATTACCCTATCAAGGCAAAAAGGGGTTATGTTGACAGTATTGATAGTTAAACCAGATCTAAGAGATAGGATTGTCGCAGCACAAAAGGATGATCAGTTTCTGGAAAAAAAGAGCAGGAGTGGGAACGAGGAAGAGTAACGAGCTCATATGTTTAAAGAGCGTATTTTCGTACCAAGGAACAACGAACTTAGGAAAATAGATTTTAATTGAAGGCCATTTTGTCCCTAATACTGCAAACCTAAGTGGAACTAAGATGTATTAGGACTTGTTAAATACTTTTTGGTGGAGAAATATGACTAGAAATATAGCAAGGTTTGTAGCAAGTGTATGGTGTGGCAGCAGGTGAAACCTGATCATCAAAGACCATCAGGGTTACTTATCCTCCAGAAATACTATAGTGGAATTGGAAGAACATTGCAATATATTTTGTAGTCGGATTATCCAAGTCAGTAAGCAAGCATGATGCAATATGGGTAATTGTAGATCGGCTCACAAAGTCTTTTCATTTTCTACTAGTTCATATGAATCTCGATTAAGATCAACTTGTTCATATATAAGTCAGAGAGATTGTACGACTTCACGGTGTGCCTGTGTCTATTGTGTCAGATAGGGATCCGAGATTTACTTAAAAGTTACGGAAGTCACTTCAGTCTGCAACAGGTACCAAATTGACGTTTAGTACAATATATCACCCCCAGACTGACGGGTAGTCTGAAAAGACTATCCACATATTGACGGACATGTTGAGGAGATGTGTCCTAGATTTGGGAGGAAACTGGGAAACACATTTGCCGTTGGTTGAATTTACGTACAATAATAGTTTCCAGTCAACCATTGGTATGACCCCATATGAAGCTTTTATGGTCGACGATGACGTTCACTGATTTATTAGGATGAAATTGGTGAAGAAAGATGTTAGGACCTGATTTGATTAGGAAAACAGTTCAAGACATTAAAAAAAATATATCAGTGATTAAGATGACTCAGGATAGGCAGAAAAGTTATGCCGACCAGAGAATGAAGGATACCGAGCTTCAGGTCAGGGAAAAAAATTCTTTAAAGTAGCTCTAATGAAAAGTGTACTTCTTTTTGGGAAAAAAAAGAAAGTTGAGACCCAGGTTAATTGGACCTTTTGAGATTTTGGAAAGGATTGGAAATGTGACATATGGCCTGACGCTCCTTTAGAGCTCTTAGCAGTGTATAGTGTATTCCATATTTCTATCCTTAAGAAGTATGTCCCTGATCTAAGTCATCTAATTAATATTCAGGTAGTGAATGTTCAGAAAGACTTGACATATGAAGGAAGATTCATGTCCTAAGAAATCGGGTCATTCCATTGATTAGGGCCCAATGGGTAGGCACAGTCCAAAAGAGGCAACTTGAGAAAGAGTGGAGGATATATTAAAGAAATACCTAGAACTCTTTAGAGCAAGTAAGCTAAATTTCACAGATGAAATTAATTTAAGTGGGAAGGGTTGTAACGACCGGAAATTTTTATAAATGAAATTTAAGCCCTTACAAAATTTATTAAGTTAAGCCATGTCGCTACCATCTTCTCGTTTATTATTTATTTATGCAAGTTATTGGTCACAGAAATAATTTAATGCCTCGTGCTTCTCTAGCTTTGAGTAACTTGAATCTTAAAAGCTAAAAGTGAAAATCAAAATTTAGTTAGCTCATTTGAGAGTCGAGAATTGTTGACACGAGCCAATTAAAGTTAAGAGATATTAATCCAACTTCAGTTCCTAGTCCGGTTTCATTTTTGTAAAAATGCAAATCCAATTTGAAAACATTTACGGTCCAATTTGCATGAAATGGTTGATCCAATTTTATCTAGCCCATTTAAGCCCAAGTTAATAAGTAAGTTTTAACAAACTTAAGCTTAGCCAAACAACCCCTAATTCATTTCCCTTCAACTTATCACGTTTCATGCAGTTTTCTCCTCAACTTCTATATGGTTTCTTTTTCCCCTCATTCTCACGGTTGCATCTAACTTTCACAAAGTCTGAAATTTTTCTCTTCAAACTGCCACTCTCTGTAAACAAAGATCAACACCAACAAAAACTCAAAATTTGGCAAATTCAAGATTTTCGGTGACATTCTTGCTCAAATCTTCGATTAAGTAGTAAGTTTCCGTTTTCTTTTCTTCTTCCTTTAAAATTTTGCAATTTGATATATTTAGAAACTGGACAAATAGGTCAACCCCCACACCCAAGTGAATTCTGCTGGTTTTTATTTCAATACATACATGAATAGCAAATCCACAATTTCCACCATCCTCATTACTCACTGCTTACCGTAGAGGTCCCCAGAAAAAAATAATAATAAAAGTAAAACACAAAGACAGTAGAAGAACAGAATTAGTGACTAAGAGGGGGAGAGAGAGACCTCACCACATCACCACTTTTGTCTCCAAAATTCGTCATTTTGTTTATGTTGGAATCACACTTCAAATTTAAAGCCCATGTGTGCAAAAAAAATTATCTTAGTCAACCACGGCCGGAATTTCTTCGGGTATCACCGGAAAGTGCAGTTCAAGATACATGAAGTCGTTCCATATGCTTTCGTATTTTGACCCTTCAATCTCTATTTCTCTTTATTAAAAAAACGATTTTTAGATGATGCTAGAATCATGTATTCCATACTTATTGCCTCAACTTGTAAGGATTTTTCTGGATTTCTTAGAATTCTTCTCCTGCATCCTCACGCCCCTCTCTGCCTGCATCGTTCTTCTGTATCTAATTTCCTCAATTGGATATATTAATTTAGTGGATTTTATTGTCAAGCCCCTATAATTCGGTTGAACCTTAAGATAGTCATCGTCTTTGTCATATGATTTAAGTTAGTACATAGACTTCTAACTTATTCTAAACAGTTCCTAAATTTCTGTCCTAATCAGGTTTGTCCTTGCCTTTTCGTATCTAGTTAAGTTGGTAATTAGAATGCTGTTGAAATCTTTTCCAATCTCAAAAGTTCTAAGTCTAAATATTTTAATCCCTAAATTTCCAAAAATTGGTTATTCTAAAGTTCTAACTTCCAATTAATCTTTTAATTGGGACAAGAATCCCTTTTATTTATGGTTATTATACACCAAACTTTTAAAGGATATCGTTCTATTCAAAATTAAAAATTTAGCAAATTTTAAACAACACCTCGGTTATTAATTTAGATTTTATTCTATATGGCTAGACGAGGCGAGTTGATCTTGAAGTTTATTTGCCACTGAAGCTCAGACTTAACTCCGAAATTAAGGTAGTCTTTACTTCCTAAAGTTAATTATTTTATTTTCAAGTGATGTGCACTTAATGCAATGTTTGAATTGCAATTCATGATATTTGTTTTAAGTTAAACGTGATTCAGATTTTAATGCCAACACGTTGTACCCAGGATAGTTCGTTGATTTAATTTATATATATCCACGGGTAGAATGATATACCATGGTAGTATATACAAGCTTGATAGGCCCTGAGTAGCACGTTATAAATGATATACTCACAGGTTGAATGAGAAATGGCTAGCCCGCGTGGCAGTATATGTATTTGACATGTTAGGATTATCTGAATCATATATACAATGATTTGTTTAAATGTGAATATTACTACATGTGGAAAGTGTTCCGAGACTACTGGGTGTTTCTTCGAAACGCTCATTATGTTTCTAAAATCTTTTGCAGATGCTGGAGCGCGTAACGAAACTGGCAACAGTGGTGATTAAGTACTCTAGTTTTAATTTGTTGAAAACATTACTCTTAGTTGTTATTATTATGTAAAAGACTCTTTCGTGGGATTAGTATGTAAATTAATTCCTATTAACTGAATATGTAAACTCATGTTTTATTCTCCTTGCTCGAGTTTTATATTATCAAATATCCAGTAAGGTATGTTTCACCTTCTATATTTTTTGACCTGACTAGATTTTTGAAGTTATTTTTTTAAAAAAAATCCACATGTTTTAAGGGCTTCTCTTATGCTTAATTCAAAGTAATTGGAGCATTTTTAAGTAGCGTTTCAGGTTTGTATAACTCAGGGCGTTATAATTAAGGAATGGATTGATGGTTTCTCTATCAAACTCGGGTAGAAGTTTAGGAACCAAAATTCATTGTGGGCAAAGCTCTTAAAGGACAAATATTGTAAAGGTAGGCACCCTTATTTTAACAAAAACAAGATCACTAATTCTGGGATTTGGAAAAGGTTGAAGAAGGCCTCTCTAGAGGCAGAAAACCACATTGGTTGGAAACTTGGAGAAGGGCATATTTCCTTTTGGCTTGATCATTGGTGGGGTACTAGTATCCTAAGGGATACAATCTCTATTTCTAATCCTCATGACTGCCAAGTCAATGAGTTCTATCAACAGGGACAGTGGGATAAATGTAAATTGGCCCAAGCAACTAACTCAATGATTGCTGAGGAAATTGCACACATCTCTGTCAATACCATAGAGAAGGATAAAGCAATTTGGAAGGTTAACACGTGCGGAATCTTCTCTACCAAAATTGCTTGGAACCTTGTTAGGAAGGCATCATCTACACAACTTTCATACAAAATTATTTGGCACAAATCTGTTCCTCCTAAAATCATCCTATTTATGTGGAGAGTATGGAGAGATTGGATTCCCGTGGACTCAGTGCTTAGCAAGAGAATTCAAAGAAACATAGTATCAAAATGTCAGTGTTGTCAACAATCTGAAACCACTCCACATATCTTCATTCAAAAACAGGTTGCACACAAGGTTTGGTAACATTTTAATGACTTGTTTCAGATTAAGCTCCTTAATACTAAATGACCTCAACATCGAGTTCTTTACTAGTTCTATACTGAAAACTCTACTGGTGTGGCGCATGTTCGTGCAATTTTTCCCATTTTAATCCTTTGGTATCTCTGGATTGCTAGAAATAATGCAAAATATAATGAAATCAGAATGAATGCTAAAGATGTCATGGGGAGTGTGGTTGGTATGATCTACAACTTATCTACTGGGGGAGAGATTAAGAGAAAACATGGACACGTGATGAATGGTGGCTAAGACACATAAAATTGATGTTCCCAAGAGAAGGCAGAGATGGATCCCAGTTAAATGGGAATGCCGCCCTAAAGGAGGTTAAAATTGAACACTGACGGATTTAGATGTTGTATTGAAGGTCCTATTTCGGGTGGGGGTATTGTGAGAGAAGAAAATGGAAATGGCCTGCTAGGCTTTTTCTTCTACTAGAAAGAGGGTGCTGTCATTGAGGCTGAGCTTAGAGCTATTATGGTTGGTATTGAAGCTTGTGTCACTCAAGGATATATGTAGCTTATTGTCAAAGTGGATAGCATTGAAGTGGTTAATTTGCTTAAAGGAACTTCTGAAGGGCTGTGGGTTTATTGTTCTTTGATTAAAAGAATTAGAAGTACATAAATCAAACATATTTATAGAGAAGGAAATGCTGCAACGGATTTCTTAGCTTTGGAAGGGTTCCAACAGTAAAGGTCCCATGTGTTTAAGGAAACTGAAGGCCTTCCGTTACTTGAGGATATACTTAATTGGGTAGGTTTCCCCTATTTTTTATCTTTTGTTTGGTTTGGAAGAAAAGCCAACAAGCTTCTAGCTTGGTCCTTAGGGTACTGTTCCCCTTTTTTCGAGGTCTACCTACTCTTTTCTCAGACAAAATATCTTCCGCCTTTGGGTAGGATTATTGGCCCATTTTCTTCTAGAACTCTTCCTTTTCCCAACCTATCTAAGTTCCATTTAATCCCTGTGTGAGCATTATTTCAAAATATTTTCTGGCGACATGCAGATTTCTTCCTTCATCCCTCCTTTTACACATTCATGGTGATTTGACATGTCATACCTTTCCATTGATTCCTACACTATATTTACCCTCTTCCACCTTCTTCACTCCTCATTTCACTGCTTTCTTTATGATGCTCTATCCCTCAGGCTTCTCCTCGCACCTTCTTGTGTTCCCTCTTGATCAACAAATGCCTCCATTGTTCGTAGTTCAAACGCTTGATAGAAATTTCCAGCCCCAGCTAAAAGACGGCCTCGCGTGTATATTTTCCTCATTGAGCATTTGACCTTCGTTTTTTATGCTGAGACGAACTTTGTGGACCTAGCTTAGTGCAAGGTCTTAGTTGAGAGGTGTCTACTCCAGATCTTCCATGATCGTTTCCGGCAATGGACAAATAAGCATGGTAATTTGTACCCTCCCACTATACATTCAAAAGCAGCCCTCGGCATTATTCTGAAACCTTTCCCATATGCTAAGGCACTATTTCCTCACCTAACTTCTTTTCTTGCAAAGAAAGAATTTCTTCTTCTTTCTGAAATTTTTGAGGAGGAACATCATGATCTCATCCCATATCCCATTCTACTGGATGTTGTAGAAAACTTGACCATTCACTTGAAACTCAACCCTTTCCTTCCTAAGAGGCAGCTGAGACGTAGGAGATCGGAAGAGCGTCGTGTAGGAGAGAACAAGGCGTACCTCTATGTTTTCACCAATGCTCCCTTGAAAACACTGGGTTATGAGAGCCTCCAGGCAGAAGACATTGACTTTATTCCCTAATCTGCTCATGATTTCTATGGCATGTAGGTGGCTTATGTTGGATGCCTAGATTGGTGCCTGTGCAATGATGAGTCGTCCCTTGTTGTCCATTTCCCATTTCTGGTTGTTGTCTTAATTATTTGTGCTTGTGCCTGTCTCAGTTTGTGTCTTATTTTAGTTGGCTTTTATCTCAGTTTGTGTCATTTTATGTTGAGTCTGTTGTTGAGTCTTGGCCGCTATATTGGGCCTTTATGTTGTGTCTTTATGCATTATGGTGTGTTGAGTCAGTCTGGGCCTATGGTTGATCATCGGCCTTTTGTATTGTTCTATTTGAGTTGAATGAAAGAAAAAACACATTTTAGTTTAAAAAAAAATTGTCTCGTTGTGTCTGCGTAATGCAAATTACTACCACCTATGAGGTTGTATCTGAGCAACATATGGATTTGGGGAAGTCTTTATGTTTTTTAACCATAAAATGATGGTGGTAGCAAAGACATGACTGGTTTTGTCATGAGACAGATGAGATAACCGTTGTCTCAGGCCATAATCAAAAGGGGCTAATTCTTGTTTATGAAGCGTAATTACTTATATAAACACGTGTTGTCATGTTGTAAATTGTAATTGTAAAATAATTTAGTCTTTTATTGTAGGATTTTCTCTGGTAGTGGGTAAAAAACACTGCTATTTTCTGTTCTGTCAAGGATCGGGTATTAAAATAGAGACTTTTCACCAAAATTGGTGAAGTTCCTACTTATGTCATGAGTTTATTCAAGTTGTCAGAGAGTATTTGGAATGATTTAAGGATCAAACTAGATTATGGCTCTAGTGAAGGGTGTCTATGCATAGTCGTCAATTACTAGCAATCAATGAGGGCATGGTTGTTTAAATTCTAGTGCCCATTATCTTGCTTCCCTTAGAGTATTCACAGTCGAGTTGTTAAACTTAGCTTGCCACGTAAATAAAAAGACGATATTTTCTCTTCAAAAAAAAAGACGATATTTTTGTGATTGTTAATTGACATGTCAACATTTTCGATTTAGCAATCAAATAATCAAATAATACATGTTAAAATTAATACATTGAAGGTATTGAATTTAATTTCAAATAAAGTTTATTGGTCATTTTTTATATTTTATTTTCCCAAAGTCCAAATTCAGGAATTGCTATATAAATTAAATGAAAAAGCGAGTGAGAGAATGTCACTATTATTGTTAAAATTGTTGTTAATTTTAACAATAATTTTAACTTGAAGTTAAAAAGATTCTTTTAGCATATTTCATAACACATCCACTATAGCTCGAACTATTTTTGAGTTATAACTAACACATACCAGTAAAAAGGTGATTTAACAGCTCTATTGTAGATGCTCTTACTTTTTACTATAATTGTAAACAAAAACTTTAGATTGGCTTCCATTGCTTTTATATTCTCTTAGCGCACCTGTGATGCACAAAATGTGCACAGGAGAAGATATAAACACGTAACTTCAATTTTCTCTCACGTCTTTCTTTTCTTTCTTTCCATTTTTATCTTTATTTTTTATTTTTTCAACACAATATCCATGAAAATGTCTACATCTAGGCATTGTGAAGGACATTATGCTGGAGAAATAGAAAATAAATAGAAGAAGTACGAAAGAAGAGAAAGACATGAAGAAAAAAATGATGTGCCCATTTCTCTACTTCCGTGCACATTTTGTGTAGTGGGGACTACTGCTACTGCTGCTACTATTATTATTACAACTCTTAGCAATCTTCAATGAAATTTGGGTTTGCTTTCAAGGGAAAAAATATATAAAAAAGAAAACATTTATAATTGGTTGCAGAAGAGACCCTAAATGTTTTGTAGAGGAAATTAGACACCACAATACCCCAACCCAACTATATTTGAAAAAGACTTCTTTCCAAAACATTTTGGAAAAATACTGTTTTAGTTTATTCTAATTGCATTGGTATTTTATTAATTAAGTTTTTGAATAATTCAATTATTCCATTTTTCTCTCACCAATTTGCATTTTATTAATGGTAATTAATTAAACAATATACAAGGCATTCTCTCTCATTCTTTTTTTTATTTTAAATTTTGGGGCTCTGTCGTCTTCTCCCTCTCCTCTCTAGCAAACGATTTCCACAATTTTCCTTTAGGTTTTCCATTTAGATTCCACAGCGATTTCATAGTAGTGAGTATTCCGAGTAGGCATATATTTTTTCCATGGGATTTTGATTTCCACCGCTATCTTTTTTTTTCCAGAAGTTTCTAATGAAGTTTCTGGTGTTCAATGTATTTTTTGAAATCTATCTTTTGATTTTTTTTCCTTGTTCTTTTTTCCTTTGGTTCGAGATCAGGGTGCTTAATTTCTTTTAGTTTATTATTATTGTTATAATTATCCTTGTTACAATTCTCGTCATTTATCCTCATTATATGGTGGATACAAGTTTACCAGTAGTGTAATCTTGCTACAGGTTGTGTAACAAGTTCACATATTATGTAACATGTTTCATTAGTTTTGCAAATCAACTTGCGTGTTATTAATTTCTTTTAGTTTATTCTTGTTACAATTTTCGTCAATTATTATTCTCATTACAAGGTTAGATGCAAATTTACAATTTCTATAAAGTTATTGCAGGTCATGGAAAAGTTAACATATCATGTAACAAGTTTCATGAGGTACAGTAAATCATGCCATAGTTTGTATTAGTTTCATTGTTACTAACAAGTTTTATGAAATTTAATCAAGGATCATACGTAGTTCAAATTTGAAGGAAATTACATGTTGCATAATAAGTTTCAGAATTTCACCTTTATATTTTACACACTTAATAAAAACTTAATTTCAAACAAATAATACTATAGCGTATTTCACGAAAGCAACGTGTAATGTGCAAATTGTAACAAATTACACATAATGTACGAATTGTAATATATTACACTTTAACGTATTTCACAAAAGTAATGTGTAATATACGAATTGTAACAAATTACGGACAACAATGTGTAATATATGTAACATATTAAATAGGATTTCATTAATATATTACTGTCGCAACATATTCAAGAACACTTTTTCCTTTCCCATCCTACGTAATAAATTACATTAACCATACTACACCAAAACAAATGTAAGGAAAGTGTTAAACTTTATCTCTTCAAGGTAGAAAAGAAATTACAGTTAATTAGTATTTCATGTTATGGTCATATACGATTAGTGTAAAAGAAATTTTAGTGTTTCTGTTATGATATAGGAGACGATTAGTGTATTATTCCAATTGGAGGAGATTAGTGTTTCAGTTATGGTAGGAGACAATTAAATTAATCATTGAATTAGTCAATTAACAGATTAGTGAATCCTATTGAACTCTTAGTTTATTTATTAGAGCGAACTTCCTAAATATATATTTTTTTAGTACATTTTGCCAATCATTCTGGAATCTTTATATGGATTGATTGTGAAAATTGCTTGAAAATTGTATGAATAAAATGATTATATGTAGTTGATTTAGGGTTAAAAATTGAAACCCTATAGATGGAAATATTGAATCAAAATGCAAGGGGAAAAAAAAAACAATTTAGGAAGGTTTGAAGATTTAAACAAAAAGAAGGAAAGTTGAAGCAATAAAAATGGGAGAGAGAGAAACAAAAGGATATTTAATTTAAGATAATAAGACTGACACGATAAAGTAGGAAGGTTACCGCAATGTAGCTGTACACATAGAGACCGTGTAAAAAAAGCGGAAAAATAGCGGTTCCTATAGACACAGTTACCCTTGATTTAAGAATATATATATAGGTAAGATTGACGCGGTAAAGTAGGAAGGTTATTGCAATGTAGCTATACCCACAAACACTGCGTAAAAAAAAGTGGGAAAATAGCGGTGTCTATAAACACAACTACCCTTGATTTAAGAATATATAGATATAGATAATATAGGCTGATTTCTATTGACAGTCAAACTCTATATACAGAGTCTGATCTGACTCAATAGATGCACACCTAATCTAGCTTCTCTTGCTCATACTTTTTATGATTAATTTCACAAATCGTCACCAACCTTTGAGTTAAATATCGGCTGGATTCGAAGCCTTTTTTTACCTCTAGGTCCCTGACCTTTCATAAATTCACAGGAAAAATCATTTTTGTCACTATTCTGTTAACTTTCCATAAAAATGACTGATATGCCTCTTCACTTTTTAATTAAAAAAAGTTTTAAAATAATAAAAAACCCAACCCACCCCACCCCCACTCCCACTCCCACTCCCACTCCCACTCTCCCTCCCCCTCCCAAGTGTAGCCGTTGGAAATGATAGCATTTTGGCGACCACCCCCATTTGATACTGGAAATGGCTGCCAAAAAAATGGGGGGAAACCCCCCCTTGGGCTACTAGAAATGGTAGCACTTTCGCTGTCGTTCAGGGGTGAATCCCTACCCCTGCCTTTGCTTTCGGAAATGATAGGGGTGGGCTGGGTGTTTTTTTTTTTTTTAATTCTTACTATTATTAAACTTTTTTCTTTAAATTAAAAAGTTAAGGAACATAACGGTCATTTTTATGGAAAGTTTAGAATAGTGACAAAAAGGACTTTTGCCTCGAATTTATGAAAGGCTGGAAACCTAAGAGGCTGAAAAAAAAGCTGGGGACCTAACCAATACTTAACTCAAAAGTTGGGGGCGATTTGTGAAATTAACCTACTTTTTACTACTATAATTGTACGCAAACAATGTTGTCTTCGCCATGCTTTTGTTCTCTGACCTTGAATGGGTTCGTTTGGCGTACTGCATCAAACCTATAATCCAGTGCTTATGGTCAGTTTTTGCAACTAATTACAAACGTTTTCTTTTTTTCTTTTTTATCACCCCTCCGTCCACAAAGATATTTCACTTTCTTTTTTTGCATAAATTAAGAAAATTTAATTAACGTGGTTGAAAATGTCCAATTTACAAATATATTTTTTTAATAATTCATTTGATTTATTTAATATTTCACTTTAATTCTTCTTTGTTTTTATTACCATGCACCACTAATTATAAAACTACTTCATTCGTCCTACAAATATAGGCATGCTTCAATCTTTGCACAAATTAATAAAAGTGTAATAATTAATATTATTGGAAAAGCGAGGTTTATGTGTACTTTTCTAATATTCTCTTTCTTTTACTAATTATCTCACTTTAATAATTCTATTTCGCTCATAACTATGTACACAGTACATTAATAAGGGACTGTATAAAAGCTAAGATTTCAACTACCACATCCACCTCATTCATTGCAATAAAATGAACCTAGAAAGTACCTTTATTTAATTAGAGGTATAATTGTAAATGAATCTAGAAAATAACACCAAATAAGAAAACAAGACGAGGTAAATGGGACGGAGATAGTATATATTTTAAAAGGCAAATGACCTATGTTTACTGGACGGATGAAAAAAGAATACATGTATTTCTTTATTAGATGAAAGGAGTAAAAATTTAGTTAAGTAGAAAACAGAATATAATTTGGAACAAATAAAAAAAGAATATGCGAATATCTTTATGGGACAGTTGGAGTTTTTTGCCCTCTTTGAAGCCAAACCCAATTTCATTGATGATTGCCACCAGCTTTAAAAGCGTCTCTAATGGAATAATGTTGAGGGTATATATAGCGAAGAACTTTAGTATTACATTCAATGAACTCTCAATACAACAATATCCACATTTTATATTTGATAAATTATTACTAGGTATTTTAAGAAGTAAAAGAGGAAGAAATCTAATAACTTGATAAATTGATACTTGACATTAACATTGTCAAGTATTGAATGTGTCAAATATGTACTTTTTTTTTTACTAATTGTCCCATCAAACCGTGACTACTGTTATATTTCAGAACATCTCCAATGCTACAATGTTTGACAGTGTAAGTATATGTGGCAAATAACATTGACATTACATTCGATGAACTCTCCATCGAAACAAAGTCTACTTTGCATATTTGGTAAATTATTACTCCCTCCATCCTATAAAGATATTTCTTTTTCATTTTTCACATAGATTAAGAAAATATTATTTAATTTTATTGGAAATGTACAATTTAATAATATATTTCATAATATATCATTTGATCCATTTAATATTTCACTTTAGTTGTTTTTGGTTGTTGATTACTATGCACAATAAATAATGGTATATTAGAAAACTAAAAAATTAATTTAGGAAAGGGGACTATAATTTGGGACGGATAAAAAAGGAAAGGAGAGTATCTTTTTGGGACGGATGGAGTATTAGGTATTTTTGAAAAGAGATAGAGAGAAGATTAGTGATTGGAGAAAGGGTAAATTTCACAAAAGGTCCCCAACTTTTGCTCTTTGAATCACCTAGGTCCCTAATATTTTTTTAGCTCGTTGGGTCTTCAACCTTTCATAAATATATACAAAAGGTCCTTACTAATAGAATCCATCCAAAATCCCATTAAATCATTGACTAAATTACCTTTATACCCTTATCTTTTAAATTTAAAAAAATTTTAAAAAATATAAAAATAAAAAAGGAAGGAAGGGAAAAAAAAGAAACTGAAAAGGGGGAGACCCCACTTTGCTACCATTTCTGACAATTGAACATCTGCCAGAAACGGCAAAAAAAAGGAGAGAGGAGACTCCCCCTTCATTGTCATTTCCGGCAGATTTTAGCTGATGCAAATGGCAGAAAAAGGGCCCCTCCATTGAATTTCCGGCGGCTGAAATCTACTGGAAATGGTAGTGAAGGGGCGACCCCCTTCACTTTCCTTTTTTTTCCCTCCCTTCCTTCTTTTTTTATATTTTTTAAATTCTTTTTTTTAATTTAAAAGATAAGGGTATGAAGGTAATTTGGTCAGCGATTTAACGGAATTTTAGATGGATTCCATTAGCAAGAATCTTTTGTATATATTTATAAACGGTTGAGGACCCAGCGCGCTGAAAAAATGTTAGAGACCCGGGTGATTTAAAGTGCAAAGGTTGGGGATCTTTTGTGAAATTTACCCTTGGAGAAATTGATGCTTAACATTGACATGTGTTAAATATTTAATGGGTCAAATAACTACTTTTTCGCTAATTATGAAATTACTCCATGACTACCATTATATATTAGAGATACTCTTATAAGAAGTACTAGTTCATTAATTGCTGCCAAGTTGATATAAGAGTACTTTTTATTCCTGCGGAATTCTATAAGCAGCATTTCCAGTGGACCATTTGGACCCAAAATGGTCCAATCTCACCCTATTTTTAGTTGGTACCTTCTCCGACTCAGTGGACCAAAATTTACACCAAATCCAAGTTTTTTAAAATTTTTTATTATTATCCATTTTCATTTAATTTTAACTGTAATCCATTATTTTATTCATTTCTTTTCAATAAATTTAAATTGTACTTTAACTATGTAAACCGACACTGTTAAAAGCCAGAAATCAAACATAAAACCGCATGATTGTAAATGAGATAGTACATTTAACTTATAATTAAATAAAAGAGATCATACCTAACATGTTATTTCAAAGGCCAAGGATGAAAACAAAAAACAAATTCAATAACATTGGGAACAGTGGCGGAGCCACTTGGGGGCTTTTGGGGGCACTGGCCCCCAATGAAGTTCACCTTTTGTTTTTTTTTTTTAATTTCAGTTATTTCAATTTTTTCCTTTAATTAGTTTTGTAATGATAATTTGAAACAAAATATATGTTTTAAATAGTTAAATAGATCAATTAAAACTTAGTTTTGTGTTGAAATTCAAACCATAAAAACATTACAAAGTTATCAATGCTATTATCAAAATTTATTGTTTAAAGTTATTGTATGGAGTTTTATGCATACATAAAGATAAATATATCCAGTGAAATTAATAATTGTACATTGAATGTAAGAAAGTAGCATTAATCTTTTACTTTTATAATATTTTGTTTTATGAAGGAAAAAACAAAATAAACAAAATAAAATAAGTCGCACCCAATTAGTTAAAGATTTGCTACCGGGTCCCCACTAAATTTTTCTCCTGACTCTGCCACTGATTGGGAACAAAAAAAAAATCAAAGTTCATAAAAAAATTGAGTCCACGTCAACCAATTGAAGAAGAATGGTAAACTTGTAAATAATTGGTGGCAAATTTATAAATAAATAGATTTGGGTGTGGCACTGTTCATTTGGTGCAATTGGTGCATCCAATTGGTCGGTTGTTGGAGCGAAATTGGGTATTTGACCCATGGCCATGGATTGGAGAAGCCCTCAGAGTCCACTCTATCTAATTAGCAATTTGCAGGCTAAACAATGAAAATCAAGAATGCACTTTAAATAGAATTCTCTTAATCAAATTAAATTAATTGATATTGACAACCCATATAAGTAATATATTTGGGGGAAAAAAATAAAACGTTTCATGTAAGGGTTTTATTAAAATACAATCAATCGGTCAAGATTGATTGAGCCGATTACAGTTTATTCTAATTAGAGTGCTTTTTTTTTGGGTAGAATCATAACGGATAACATTAATTTTTTTTTTTTCTGAAATGGATTTTTATTCATGTTCAACTAAAAAAACTCAAGTCATAGAAAATCGCCGTGTTTAAAAATATAGGAATGCAATCTGTCCACGTACAACTAAACTCATTCAGAAATGAAAAATATGCAATGAAGTGGGCAACTAATCGAATTTGCCTCTTGACGATTGGAGTCATGTACCACATCCCATAGATGCAAGAGTCACTTTATGTCACGCGCAAAATGGACGCACGGGCTTGGTGGGTTTTTAATCACTATATATGAACACTTGGCTGCATTGGACAACACCTTTTTCTTGTACATTTAGATTTGACGTGAGCAAAGCGTACCAATGAGATTTAATTGCCGCTGGCCGGGAGTTGATGGTCGGCTTTTATTGCTTCCGTTTCTATTAATACCATCGGCAGCACTTAGTGTTGCAAAACTAACTAGATAAACTGAACAAACAACAAAAGACTTTATTTACGGGAGGAGGAACGCTTAAAAGAACACTCAACTTTATATTTCTTGTAAATGACTTGATATTAAATGCATACAAAAAAACCTTTTATAAGCTTTAGGAACATACGTTTTCTATATCAATTTATGACAACCTAAATGCATTTCAATTAAATAAGAACATAACTTCAAACAATAAGAACATAACTTAACTAATCTATTAATGTAACAATAAATAAAGTTTAAGTTTCTAAAATCCTCCCTTAAATTTGATTTATTGTAACTCCGAGTAAACATCGAAACTTCAAGAATAAATCAATCTTCAATGGCTTAGTGAATATATCGGCAATTTGATCATGAGACTTTGTGAACTTCAACTCCACATACTTCTTATCAACACAATCTCGAACAAAATGATAATCCATATCAATGTGCTTGCTACGATCGTGAAAAACTGGATTCTTGGCCAAAGACAATGCCGACTAATTATTAGCAGAAATCTCCATTGGCTCACCTTGTTTCAAATAAACCTCCTTTAACAAATTTCTTAGCCAAATTGCTTGACTAACATCTGATGCAATAACAACATATTCTGCTTCACAACTTGAAAACGTAACAATTGGTTGCTTCTTCGATGACCACGTAAAAACTGTATCTCCCATGAAGAATACATGGCTGCTTGTGCTCTTTCTATCATCCACATCTCCACCCACTATCACTATAACCAATAAGTTTGTAATCAGTCGAGTGTGTGTAAAATAGGCCATTATGAATGGTACCTTAACATATAGTAAGATTCTCTTCGCTGCCCTCATATGTGTCAAGGTCGGGTTTTCCATGTAACGACTAACAAGACCCGTCCCAAATAAAATATCGGGTCATGTGCATGTCAAATACCTCAAACTTCTAACAAGGCTCTTATAAAGAGTTGAATCAACATTTTCACCATCATCAAATCTTGACAACTTTATTCCACAATCAACGTGGGTGCTAACCGGCTTCGAGTCTTCCATTTTAAATCTTTCAAGAATCTTTTTAGCATAAGCTTCTTGAGAGATGAAAATTCCATCTTCTCGTTGTTTCACTTCAATGCCAAGATAATAAGCCATCAATCCGATATCCGTCATCTCAAATTCTTTTGCCATAGTTATTTTGAACTCATCAAATAATATTTGATTGTTTCCTGTAAAAATCAGATCATCAACATATAGGCAAACAATCAAAATATCACCATTGGAATTCACCTTGCGATATAACGCATGTTCATAAGGAACTTGATAAACCCATTACTTTGAAGGAATTTATCAATTCTCGAATTCCATGCCCTTGGAGCTTGCTTTAAACCATACAAAGCTCTCTTCAATTTCAACACTTTCTCTTCATGTCCTTTCACAATGTATCCAGGAAGTTGTAGTATGTAGACGTCTTTTTCTAGATATCCGTTCAAGAATGCCGATTTCACATCCATTTGGTGAAGTTTCCAACCATTTTGCGCAGCCATAGAGATAATCAGTCTAATTGTTTCAAAACGAGCTACAAGTGCAAAAACTTCATCATAATCAACTCCGTATTTCTGACTATATCCTTTAGCTACCAATCTTGCCTTGTAGCATTCAATTTCACCATTTGCGTTCCTCTTTTCTTTAAATATCCACTTGACTCCAATTGGCTTTTGATTGCCAGGAAGTGTGGCTAACTCCCAAGTTTCATTTTTTTCAGTGGCTTCAATTTCCTCATCCATGGCTTTCTTCCATTTCTCATCTCGAATGGCATCATTAAAACCTACAATCGCATGATCAGCAAATAAATAAAAAAGAGTTAATTCTTCAAGATGATTAGTTAACTCTCCAGTGTTATCATAGATTTCCTGCAAACTCCTGTATCGTTGCGGCCCTTCACTCGAGGATGAAGGTGTTCCCTGACCATGCATTGAAGGTGGACTTGGAGGCTGTGTTGCATGAGATGGAATGTTTGAGACTTCTTCTTCATCATCATCATCAAATGGAAAGACATTATAATTTTCTTCTTGCTGAATTTGCCAATTCCAAATGGCTTCTTCATCAAAATAAACATCTCTACTAGTAATCACTTTCCATTAATTGGGTTGTAGAGTTTGTAGCCTTTCGATCTTGAATCATAGCCAATAAAGATGTATTTCTCACCCTTGTCATCCAATTTGCTCCTCCGTTCTTTTGGAATATGAGAATAAGCAATACTCCCAAATACCTTCAATCGTGACACACTTGGCTTGAACCTACTCCATGCTTCTTGTGGAGTGATATTCTGCAAACTCTTTGATGGACAATGATTTAACAAATACACAGCCCATTGAACTGCTTCGGCCCAAAATTCTTTTGGCGTTTGTTTAGTTTTCAACATGCTTCGAGCCATTTCCATAACAGTTCTATTCTTCCTCTCCACAACGCCATTTTGTTGAGGTGACATAGGAACCGTCAACGAATGATGAATACCATGATCTTCACAAAACTTCTTGAATAAATTCGATGTATACTCTCCTCCTCGATTCGACCGTAACGATTTGACTTTATAGACACTTTGATTTTCAACCATCGCCTTGAAATTCTTGAAAGCCTTCAACGTATCAGATTTTTCTCTAAGAAAATAAGACCATGTTTTTCGAGAAAAGTCATCAATGAATAACATAAAATAATTACTTTTACCAAATGATGTTTGATTGGTCCACAAAGATCTGTATGCACCAATTCAAGCGGCTTTATTGCTCGAAAACTTGCTTCTTTTGGAAAAGATCTTCGGGATTGCTTTCCGTAAAGACACCCTTCACAATGTTGATTTGGACGATGAATATATGGTAGCCCCTTCACCATGTTACTTCTTCCCAAGAGATTCAAACTATCAAAATTCAGATGTCTGATTCTCAAATGCCATAGCCATACAGAATCATTAATACTTGCCTTCAAGCATTTAGCTTCTCCATTTTTAATGTTCAACAAGAACATTCTATTCTTCGTCATCGGCACCCTTGCAATCAAATTTTCACCTCGATCACGGATTGTCATTTGATGATCTCTCATTTGGATGTCATATCCCTTCTCCAAAAGTTGGCCCAAACTCAAGATGTTTGATTTCATAGACGCATGTAATAGACATTAGAAATAAATTGGTGCTCTCCATTCTTCATTTGGATAAGTATTTTACCTTTCCCTTTGACTTGGACCTTTGATTCATCTCCAAAAGTCACTTGGCCATCGTGTTCTTCAAGTTCTACAAAAATAGATCTATCTCCACACATATGATTGCTTGCACCGGTGTCTAAATACCACGAAGTGGTACCTCCTCCTTGTGTTTTGTATGCCAAAAGCAATGTTCCTTTGCCTTTGTCTTCATGTTTAACATAATTGGACATCATATCCACATTCATACTTCGGCAGTCCCATGGAAAATGGCCAAATTTGTGACAATTGTAACACTCAATTTGAGACTTGTCAAATCTCCTACCATCATTTCTTCTTCCTCCTCTTTGTGAAGTTTGTCCTCCTCTTCCTCTTGTATTATATGATTGATGGAAACTCCCATCATTGTTGGCTACACATTGGAAATTTCTATCACCTCATCCACAACCTCTTCCATGTCATCTACCTCTTTGTCTTTTAGTATTTCTTTCTTCATTCTCCTTCAAGGAAACATTTGTTTTCAAGACTTGTTCTATCGGCTCTTGGTTTTTCTTTAACAACTTCTCTTCGTGAACTTGCAATATGCCCACAATTTCGTCGATAGTCATTGCATCCAAATCTTTCGATTCTTCAATAGCCACCACAATAAAATTGAACTTTTCATGTAATGACTGAAGAGCTTTCTCAATCACTTGAAGATCACTCATTTCTTCGTCATATCTTTTCATCTCATTGACTACCACCAACACTCATGAAGAATAATCTGAAATTGATTCAGATTCTTTCATCGACAAGGTCTCGTATTCTCGTCTCATAGATTGGAGCCGAACCTTCTTAACTTTGTCAACTCTTTGAAAAGAGTTTCCCATGCTTCATTTGCAGCTGAAGCATTTGAAACTCTTTGAAAAATCGTATCATCAAGTGCTTGATGAATCATGCAAAGAGCCTTTTGATCTTTCTTCTTAGTCGCTTGTTGCAAGTCTCTTTGGGCTTGAGACATGCCTTCTTCTACTTGAAGTTCGAAACCATTTTCTACCAAATCCCACAAATCTTGACTTCCAAGATAAGCTTTCATGCGAATACACCATGAACTATAATTTTCTTGGTGAGTCGAGGAACAGGAAGAGAGTTGTTGTTTGCCATTTTCTTTTTCACACTTCTATAACCTTGCTCTGATACCACTTTTGTTGGAAAACCAACTAGATAAAATGAACAAACAATAAAAGACTTTATTTACGGGAGGATGAACGCTTAAAAGAACACTCAACTTTATATTTCTTGTAAATGACTTGATATCAAATGCATACAAAAAAACCTTTTATAGGCTTTAGGAACATACGTTTTCTATACTAATTTATGACAACCTAAACGCATTTCAATTAAATAAGAACATAACTTCAAACAATAAGAACATAACTTAACTAATCTATTAATGTAACAATAAATAAAGTTTAAGTTTCTAACACTTAGCGGCCACTCTATTTATTTGCTCTTGATTTGCAGTCTACAGTGGAAATCACGAACTCCATGGATTGCCATGAAGAAACATTAGTGCCAGTGAGCCCTAGTGCTCAATGTTATACCAGTTTCACACTGTCACTAACTATTTTAGGTGTTTTGGAGTTGGAAAGCCCTCTCGATGTCCCGACCAGCATGAAACTTATCAAAGATGCATTCCTACTGATAAATCATCGCTTCTCGTCGATTATGGTAAGTTTTACAATGTTTCACTGATCATATTTTAAAGAGCATTGCATGTGTGTTGCTAGAATATATATCGAGTTTGATGGATACATGTGTACGAGTGAAAAACCGCGATCTATTTTGTTCGAGCAGGTCTCGAAAGAGGGAGAAAAAAATGGCAGAACGAGGAGGTAAATATAGATCATGTAACGTTGCCTGTTTTTCCAAGTGACATGTCAACAGACCATTATGAAGAGTGCTTCTATGAGTACTTATCAAAACTTGCAATGGAAAAACTTCCAGAAAATAGACCTTAGTGAGAAATTCATATTGTTAAGTACCCAACAAAGAATGCTGCCAAAACATTGATATTTAAGCTTCACCATGCACTTGGAGATGGCTATTCTTTAATAGGATACCTTTTATCATCATGTCTACAAAGACTCGGTGATCCTTCCATACCATTAACCTACCCTTTGCGCCAATCAAACTCCAAGCAATCAAACTCCAAGCCTAGTTGAAAGAGCCGTGACTATCTTAGGCGTGTTCCCCGTCTCTTTTTCAGGACTAATAAACACAGCATACGATTTCAGATTGAATGTGTTGAAGAGCAGTTTGTTCAAAGATGATATTTCTCCTAATAGATCCGGTAATGACGGAGTGGAGTTTCGACCGATTGTAATAACTACTGTTGATTTTGCCATGGAAGACATCAAGCAAATCAATGACACGCTTAAAGTGGTAAAATCTTCTAACCTATAATAATTTTTATAGTCATATCGTGTTTATATCTACCTGTCATTCAATTTTTCTTATGTTATGTTATAAAAAGTGGCTCATGTGCAAAGTGAACTTAAGAACTTCAAAACAACAGAGTGATTCTATAAAGGCACCCCAACGTTACTAACATATTTGATTTGAATCCTCACTATCTTAATTACTCCTACAATCCCAACCTTGTCCTAAACAAAAAAAAAAAGAAAAAGAAAAAGAAAAGGTGACATTTTCTCACTTGGCATAGTTTCAGAGATGTATGGACACTTTTTGCATCACCTAAAAATAAATTTGTGTCACATTTATAATATCATTTTTTCATATCATATTTTCGTATTATGGTTTGTCCAAAGATCTCTCATCATGTATGTTTCTAGCGGGATTATGGTGAGCGATCGGGATTGCTCATCTTTGTCAGCAAAATTAAAGGAGGGAATTTAGTAATAGAATTGTTCTAGGAATGTCAAATCAAATATGAGCTTGTGGCGGCTAGAATGATTTACGGTGTGTTTGGTAACTGAGTTGTTTATAGATTGGTGTATAAATTGTTATGTGACATCATTTTATTGGTTGTTTTATGTGAAAAGTCAAAAACTATAGAAAATTAAAAATTATGCATACCAAAATAAACTTCCTTTTTTCTTCAACGTACATGGGCTATAGTTAGGGCCTAGATCCGCCTCTAGTGTGCTATGCTTTTGTTAAATTTAGCCAAAAGAAATGATATTAGAGCATCCACATTGATAGTGCTAAGAGCATTCACATTAGTGTTGTTAGATTTAACTATCCACATAAACAATAAAATAGGGTTTTAGTAATTGTTAAGTGTCATATAAGAATGTTAAATTTAGCTACTGATATTTAACACATTAGTGGTGTGAAAATAACCTTTATAATTCAAACTTTAAGTTAAAAATGAGCCATGACTAAATTAATTCGACTTATAAATAATATAAAAAATAAAGAAAATAAATATAATTGGCCACATAAGTTGTTAAAATTATTGTTAACTTTAATAATAAAGTTAACAAGTTCTCAAAAAGATTCTTTTAACAACTTCAATAATACCTAGTCCCATTCACCCGCCAGATGTCTGGCGTGTTACACTGGAGAGGTTCAACGTGGCTGCTTTTAATTGAGACAACACACATGCACACTGTATGTGGGTTGTCCCAATTAAAAGCCACCACGTCGGACCTCTAGCGATGTAACACGTCATATATCTGGCATTTGATCATTTTTATATTAATACCACCATTGTAATTACATTTTTGAGTTATAAACTAATAACTTTATTAACACCGCAGTTTAACACTATAAATGTAGATGCTCTAAAATAGGTTGTTAGTAGAGTTATTAGTTAAAAACTCAAAAAATAACTTACATTGGTTGTGTTAAAGTAGTTGTTAAAATAATTGGGGAAATTTAGATCTGTCACCCTGTTTTTCCAATGAATTGCACATATACCTTCATTTTGCTTATTTTGCAGATTTACACTTTACAGTTGCTTGTTTGCATATATTTTTTAGGGGG
>CAVNYN010273336.1:0-21100 GCA_963692815.1 Nyctanthes arbor-tristis | reverse complement strand
TCTTGCAATAATATTTGTTAGTTGTTATTACTAATTTTTATATGATAATTGGTAAATTGTACTATTGATTTATTGTAAAGCCTTAATTTTTAGTTTAGCCTTCAATTTAGTAAAACTCTAATCTAATATGTGAAACCCTGATTTTTAGTTTATACTTTAATTTGAAAATTGGTTTTTTAGTTTGATATTAGATATTTTAAGTAGTAGGATGATTATTTATGTTTGAAATTAGACTTTGGGTTTATGTTTGGAATTATGTTCTATTTCTTTGGGTTTAGTTTGGATTATTTATGTTTGAAATTAGACTTTGGGTTTACTTTGGATTATTTGTGTTTGAAATTAGGCTTTGGGTTTATAGTTAGTTGGAATTATGTTTGAAAATTGTATTATGTAATTTGATTATTTATGTTTGATTGTTTCTTGTTGGAATTATGTTTGGTTTTTTTTTTTTTAGTTTGATATTATGTTCGATCTTGTTGGAATTACATTTATGTTTGAACATAAGTAGTTTATGATTGTTTTTAGTAGAATTTTAGAGATTTTTAAGTTCTATTTCTTGTTGGAATTTTTTTTATTATGGAGAGATATTTTAGAAAAAAGAACTCTTGAAGAAAATATTATTTTCTATTTTTTAAAATTTCAGCCCGACAACCGCTCCCAAAATGAATTTTTTTTACCGCACTCAATAAAAATCCTGACTACTCCCATGAGGAAACACGTGCATCGGAGGAAAAGTCAATGACAATGAGCGGTATGCTGGAGACTTTATGCCAGATCGGAAGAGCACACGAAAAATTAGCGCATTTCCGCATTACACAGTATTTGCGTCTAAACCTGAAACAAATTACAGTTGTTTCGTTAAATTTTCTCTACCTTGTACCTATACCCGGCCTGCCTAACCATTTCTTGTTAAAAACAAAAATATTTATCAAGAAAATTTAGTAATTTAATTGCAATCGTAATTCCATCTTGGAACACTCCTATATTTATAATAATACTATTTATTAAGTAAAAAAATGAAAATAAAAATATATAAATATATAAATTAGCCAATAAATTAGTAATTATTCGCATTAGCATGTCCCCCCTGTCCGTGCCCTATTTGAGTGGGGATGGGCACGGGAATATGGCAAAAAAAATTTAATTGGTAGAGTAATGGATATGGCATAACCAATCCCGACCTGACCCATTGTTATTCCTAGACTTTGAGAAATTAAGTATTCTATTTTTATATGTGACTACACTATAATGAAAATTTTGTAAACGTTAGTTAAATCAATTTGTGCATATTTATTATATACAAAAAAAGTAACATGATAATGACACGATTTAAAAGCCAAAAAAAAAATAATAATTAAAAATTAACATGCATTGTCTAGAAGGAAAATAGCCTAATTCAAATTAGGACTTCCTAAATAAGATATGGGGAGCGCTCCAAAAAACACATGATTTTGACTAATGCCCATGGCAAAAGATATTCACCATCCATCATAGTTAATCTATAACGCTGCATATTTGATCTTTTATTACTCACGATTTCACATGTATCTAAACACACATGAATTTACCCAAATATGAAAATCCACACTACATACAAACAGACATCGTCATCTTCTCCACCCAGCCAGGTCGTTCTCCGGTCATCTCCTCCGTAGATTATAGATTCTAAAAGGTGATAATTTGAAAGAAAGTACTCCGTAAACCGATTAGAGAAACAGGTTTTGGAGCCAAAGTTTCGAATTAGATGGGGGGACGCAACGACATACATGAATTACCATCATTTTTTACCCAAACATTCGAATACGAAATGTGTTTCTCTAAGTATATGATTAGAAGAACAGATATGCATGATTAGATTAATTAAGATGAATGGTGAATATCGTTTCTCAATGGTAATAATTAGAAATCATTGGTCCCCGGAAGGCTCCCCATAATATATAAAATTTTTAATTAAAAATAAAAAATTTAAATATAAAAAAATATATCAAATTAACTGAGAAGATAAGATATACATATAATATAAAGAATTTACCTAACATGTAAGTAAAAGTCTAAATGACTTTCACTTTAAAGTATATTTGATTTATGATGATTTTACATGGAAAATGAGTTTTTCCACCCAAATTCCTACTTTTTTATGGCATTTGATTGATATATATATATATATATATTTTATTTTTTTTATAGAAAATAGTTTTCACATTTTCATCACATGACCATGTCTATATATTAATTAAATGAAAGGAGTTACGGTGCATTTATACCATAGTTTTCCCGTCAAAAAATCTTTTAGTAAGGTCTTTTTAGACATTTTGTTTCATATTGCGCTAACATGTGTGGTATTATGAATTTTTCAATTTTTTAAATTTATTTATTTATTTTTATCTTATACATTCACCATTTTGAAATAAGATTCACTGTTAAATTTAATAACTAATGGGTAGCTATCATCATTTAATTGTTTAAATTATAAATAAATTTAACTATCCAATTGTTTAACATATCTTCAAATTTGTATTTCATAATTATAGATTGTAATTTTTTTTTTAATTTTCCCGATATAAAGGAATATTAATAATTACAATTATTTTATATATGACTACTTTTGTGTATTATTAATTCATAAAATCTTCATGCTATCTCATTCAAAGTACATAACCGTCCAATTGGCAATTATTTTGTACGATGCCATTCATCTAAATCAGTGCAAAAATTAAAATGATATTTATTTGCATTAATAATAATAATCGGGTTTAAATTTATTGTAAACTATAATTAGCTTAAGATTACAAGAAAAAATTACATTATTATTTAGTTGATATTAAAAATTAAATATTCCTTATTAGACAAGGTAACCTTATAAAATTTCAC
Source organism: Nyctanthes arbor-tristis (assembly GCA_963692815.1). Taxonomy (NCBI): domain Eukaryota; kingdom Viridiplantae; phylum Streptophyta; class Magnoliopsida; order Lamiales; family Oleaceae; genus Nyctanthes; species Nyctanthes arbor-tristis. The sequence goes on along the minus strand of CAVNYN010273336.1, from coordinate 18,229 downwards.
CGTACAAAAAAATACATATAAAATTTCATATTGTTTATTTTTCTAAATAATTTGATATTTATTTTTCTTGTGCAACGCACGAGTGAGAATCTAGTTTTCTTTAAAAGCAATGAAAATATTTTCATATGGGAGTGTACGTTTTTTATTTTTTAGGTAATTCATACTTTTTCTCTCTTTCAATCAAACACATTATAATTTATTTTCTATATAATTCAATTAGTAGATAATAAAATATTTTTTTTTCTAGGTAAATTCTATTTTTTAATCAAACACACCCTTAGACACTTTTGGCCGGGGAAAAAGCGGTAAAAAAGTAACGCAAACTAATTTCTTTATTTATATATATATATATATATATATAATGTCTGGAGATGAAATAGAACTGAATGTTGAGATTTGGAATTGAATTGCGTGAAATAAGCATATTTAGATCTCCAATTGTAGCATTCAAATTTCAGAGAAAAATAGAAGATAAGGAGAAATCAAGGTTTTTAGCTTTATTATTTAATTAAAAAAAAGAAAAATCAATTTACCGCAAATTGTAATAAGAATTTTATGTGGGAAAATTGCGATGATAAGGTTCTGAGACGGTTCTCTCAATTAATTAATTATTAATAATAATATCAAACGGAGGACAGTGTTTGGAGTGAGTGAATAAAAAAACAGGAGGAAGCTAGAACAAACACGTAGAGGTGAAAGAAAAGATCCAACAATGGCCTAATAAATAGATGGAACGGTACTTTTACGTCATGGATTATTTAGATTTATTTTATTTTTAAAATTTTCAATACTCTAAAAGTAATTTATTAAGGTACTCTAAATTAATTAAGAATTCACATATAACTTTAAGAGTCTCAATAATGAAGCTCAAGAACTCATATGTAGATTCTCTATTAGCCTAGAGTACTTTAATATGATACTTTTGAAATACCTGAATTTTTCCCTATTTTCTACCTTTTTTTTTTCATGCAACCTGAGCATTCTCTTTTTGTCTTATATTTTTCTTTCTTTTATTTTTTTCGTATTTTCTTCAAATTGTGCTTGCCATTTTCTACGGCTAGGTATTATCGGTGATACTGAAGAGAGACAATAGAAAATAAAGAGAGGAAAATGTAAGAAAGAATATAAAGAAGAGAGAAAAATGAACCTCGTACAGAAAAATACTATTTGTAAGTAATCATTCAGGTAATCTTTTATAGAATGAAATAAATTTACAATCTTACCCTATATATTCTGTAATTGGGGAAATTAATAATTTAAAGATAAAACTGAATTTAACTCGTTTTGCAAAAAAAAATTGTTTAGACGGTTATCTACAAATTGTACATTTTATGTGTATATTTCTTTCACGCCATCTCAAAATTACACATTTGTCTTGAAGATGGTGACAGCGGAACACCTCATTTCTATAATATTATAATAATAATAATATTAATAATAATAATAATAATAATAATAATAATAATAATAATAATAATAATAAATAAAAAATAATAGTAAAAAGAAAAGGTCAAAAGGGTGGTGACCTAACCATAACATTGCCACAAATTGGCAAGTTATTATATTACAGCCGCCGAAATTGCGTCATGTTTTGGGGGAATCTGTTAGCCAACTCTGGACGTACAAATGGAAACCGCTGGCGCTGGCCATGTCCAACAAGCAAGCGCAACGTCTGGAACTTACTTTGAAAACTAAAAAACTCTTCACACCAAAGAAGAAGACGACGAAGAAACCATAGAGATCACAGGCAGCAAATCCAGAGGACACCTGTTGAGATCATGAGGCTGTGGAGAAGGGCTTCCGCTGTTTTGAAGGATCAAAACAGCATCTGGATCGCCAGCCTCTCCCGGCGGACGGCACTCCGGAATCCCGATATCGAATCCGCCGTCATAAGAGCTACCAACCACGACGAATTCTCCATAGACGTCAAGAATACCGACCGCGTTTTCAAATGGGTTCGTCTCTCGACTTGCCATGTCAAGCCTCTTGTCTGGTCCATATCGAACCGCATGGAGAAGACGAAGAGCTGGGTTGTCGCTCTTAAAGGCCTCATTCTCATGCACGGCGTCATCAACTGTAACGTCCAGGCCGTCCAGAAGATCGGAAGGTTGCCGTTTGATCTCTCTGATTTCAAAGACTCTCATTCTGATCCGGGCAAAACATGGGCGCTTAACGAGTTTATACGCGATTATTACGTCTTTCTAGATAAGAAATCCATCGTAATTTTCCAGAATTTGGAGGAACGTAAAGGTCAGCAGCAGCAGGGGATATTGGTCTCGATATCCAAAGAACTCAGCTTGCTGCAAAAGTTGCAGGGCTTGCTTGATTTGTTGTTACAAATCAAGCCAAAGTCAAATACAACCCGGGTTCCTCTTGTGCTGGAAGCCATGGACGGAATTATCATCGAGATTTTTGATATTTATAGCAAAATATGCAGAGGTATCGCCATTATTCTCGTTAATTATATCTATTGCGCTGATAAATCTGAGGCAAAAATGGCACTCCAACTTGTCCAAAAAGCGAAATCCCAAGGCGATGATCTTTGTTCCTACATTGACTTCTGCAAACAGATTGGCGTCGTTAACGCATCAAACTTTCCTATGGTTGACAAAGTTCCCGATGAGGGAGTCCAAGAGCTTGAGCAGATAATCAATGGATTATCAGACTATAAGAAATCCAATCTGATTAATCATGAATCCATGAAAGACGATTACGCGGATAGTAAAGCACTAGTTGTTGTCAGCAATAATTCAGAAAAAAACTACGCCACCATAATTACAGATAAATGGGAGAAGTTTGAAGAAGATTTTGCAATCATCAGTCAAGAAAATCCCTTCACAGCCTCTTTGATCGCACCAAATATTCATAATAATCAGCAACAGATGCCGGACTTGATCAGCTTCTAGCATCCAGAGCTTAATTCCGCCGCACTTTGGATCGAAGAAACTTCTCATTTTATCAGAATGGAAAGAAGCGATCACAAATAAAGAAGATAAGGGGAAAAAAGAAGAAGAAAAATAAATAACAGAGAAGATGATCACATGAGGAAATGCTTCCTTTTTGAAAGGAGAAATTTTATTTTATTTTATTTTTTCAAGTTTTTTTAAACTTTTCTACCTTCTCAGGATCAATTATTGTCTTTGCAAAACAAAATACTCATATGATTTTAGATCTTACAGGGCAGATTTTGCACTTTCCTCATACATCAGCTTCTTTCAGAGTGTTTTCGGAGACGAGTTCCTGAGCTGTAACGCGGCTACGGCATGAGCTTATATAATTTAATTATTTTTCGCCTGATCCACCAAGTTATATGATTCTTCTTTGTAAATCTTTCTTCCTGTTTAGTATAAGCTAAAGTTTTTTGTGAGTACTTTTCAATCTAACGAGCTAATAAATAATTACAGATGCTACTAGTTAAATTTACCCCGTAATTAATTATGCTCTTTACTTACCAATAGCGTATCTTAACTTATGATTGGATAATTAATTAGTTGGATTATTATTCCTAGATACTTTAATAAATTTAAGTTGTATAATAATTTTCTTGCATTTTCAAAAAATTTTAAGCATTACTGGTCAAAAAAAGTTTTAAGTATTAGAATTTAATTTCATTAATAATTTGGTTTAAAATAATCAAACTGGGAATTCATTATTATGCCCTTCCCATGTGCAATGATAGTCGCCAACTTAGGCCATGAGTTTTTTTTGATCGCCCATCAACCTTGTCCAAGTAAGTATATATTTTTGAAATTTGAATTTATTATTCAATCGTTCCGGATTTAAATCTGACTATACAAGTGCGACAAAATAATATGTAACTGTTGAAATTTTATATAGATAAATCGTAGCTAAACTTCAAAATAAAATAAAAATTGTTAAACCGAAAAATTTACAAATGGCTATATCAAAAGTATTATTGTAAAATCTTTATTTATGCTCTACAAAAAACTTTATTATTGTATAGCAAATCATATCAAGAATTTTATTTTGGTTACATGTAAGCATGTTGTTATGCTTGCGTGTATGTGTCAACATCTAAGCTATAAGGCACCTCACACTTGTAACCTGAATATATATCACATATTGTACGTATACATAATATGCATGTATGGCAAAATAAAATTTCTCTAAGTCATATACTTGTACTTGTAATCAACTAGATTTTTTTTTTTTTTTTTTTTTTGGTGTGGGGGTGTGGGGGGGGGGACACGATGTAATCAACTAAATTAGGTAGTGCATATCATCTATATGATTTGTAATCAATTAGGACTAAAATAAATTAGGTACCTTGTACCATATATTTTCAGTTTTCATTCTTCATCAATGAAATATATATCCGTTTGCTTCCAGCTTTCTTTTCTATTGTTCTTTACTTCTTCCAATGTTTAACTCTAGTCAAACTTCCTTTCAGAGAGCAAGAAGGAAAGGTGGGGGGAAAATATTTTTAGTCAAACTAGGATTGCACAATTAATCACGTAAATAATAACTGAGGGCAAAGGTTGAGACCCTGGGACATAGAAGTCTCAGGTTCGATTCCCTCATGTAGAGTTTGTCTATATTTTATATGTATTTTGTAACTTACTGTATAGGAGTTTGTTTTCTTGTAGTCTCATGTATAGGGATTTATATTATTAATTGATTTCTGTGCGCTGTATTTCATAAGGATGTATATCTATATGCACTTGTACTGTCATGATGCGAATTGTAATTGTACATTAAAAAAAAAATTGGGTCAATCAATTAGGTCAATTAATTAATTAACTCAATCCCAGGATACAATATTAAGTTGAATATTTCTAGTTGGACAAAATAAGAGACAAAAAGTTAAACAAAATAGACATGTGTCATGTGTGATTAGTGTTGTTGTAAAAATAATGTGATGTGATGTGTTAAAAATATGATTATACCATGTGTCACTTTTGTTAGAATTTTTATATAGACTTTTGCTCAAATAACACAACTCTATTAAGTTCGTTATATCTGAACAAGTTTGGATTTTGAACGCTAATTTTAAACTCATGATGATCATGTGCTGAATTTTTAAATAGCTATACTATCCATTAAATCTCTTGAAACATCAAGTTAATAACAATAATTAACAACTTCTAAAATATATTAAGAATAGATCGTATAGTTTTCCTGCATTAATTGAACATTGATACTTACATATATACGTTAATCACTGCAATTCTGATACATATATACATTTTCTTTTTCTTTGGATTACATGGGGATGGAGGGAAGGGGATGGTGGGACTCTAACCCGGGACCTCCCGGTAAGAGGTAAGGCCCTTTACCACGCGGACTATATCTTGGTCCCTGATACATATATACATATTAAGAGAGAAAAAATGCCATGCATTGAAAAATTAAAGTAGTAAATAAATAATGGGCTAATTTCACAAATCGTCCTCAATCTTTGAGTTAAGAATCGATTTCATCCCTCCACAGCCCCCAACCTTTAATAAATACACGCAAATTGTCCTTTTTTTACTATTCCAATAAATTTTCAACGAAATGAAGAGTATACCCCTTAAACTTTTTAAATTTCTCTAAAAAAAGTTTAAAAATAATAAAAAAATTAAAATAAAAAAAGAAAACCCACCAAACCCCACCCTCCTCCCCCCAAGATTGGCTGCCGTATATGGAAACATTCTGCAGCCATTCCGCCGCCGGAATGGTGGCATTCCGGCAACAAAAGGGAAGGTGAATCCCCCCCTCCAAAATTATTACCGGAAATGGCAGCAAAGCAGCAAATTGGATTTTTTGGTGGGGGGGGGGACCCCCTTTAGGCTGTCAGAACGACAATTTTTTTGGCTATCAGCTGCCATTTTTGGCAGTACAATTGGGGGAGTCTCCCGCCTGCCATTTCTGGCAGCACTTTGGCTGCCGGAAACTCCAGCCAAAAGGGGGGATGAATCCCCCCCTCCCCCCACAAATTTGCTGCCTGAAATGGTGGCAAAAGGAGGGGTCCTGGGAAGGGAAGGATTCACCCCCCTTTTGGAAGCCAGAATGTCACAATTCCGGCTGGTATAATTAAAAAGTTTAAGGGGTATAATCGTCATTTCGTTAAAATTTTCTTGTAATAGTGGAAACAAAAACAATTTGCGTGAATTTATTAAATGTTGGGGGCTGCGGAGGGTGAAAATAAAGGTTGGGGACGAAACTGATTCTTAACTCAAAGGTTGTGGACGATTTGTGAAATTATCCCGTAAATAATCAATATATAAAGGTCTAGGCAAAAAACCCGAGCTTAGCATAGCAGGTTAGAATCCGACCCGAATATACCCGAACCAATCCGGCAGTGAGTAAAAATTTCCAGGTTTTGGATACTCGAACCCGAAATCAAACGGTTATGGACGAGTTTCGAATCTAAAACCCGAAAAACTCGAAAAAACCCGAATATATTTTTTTATTCTTAAAATTTTAAAATTCGAATTTCTAATTAATTATATCCCAATCCACGAAACCATCTCCTTCATTTCACAATCACTCTTCACTACACTCGTCTCCTTCACACACAAAAAAACAAAACTCTAGATATGCTTAAGAGATGTAAATTTGTCTTTTTATATGAGGATTTTACTAGTTTTTATATATAAAACATGTGATTTGTACGCACAAGACAAATTGTTTTTAGTTGATTACTTGACAATACTGCAAGTTTATGGTAAAACTATAAAATTAGAATTAGAGTATAAATAAAGCCAACTAGCTAAATGCTAATATCTATTGTTAACTTCATTACATTAGTATCTAATCAATATTATTTTCATTTAAGTATATTATATATACTTTAATTTTTTATTGTTCTTACCTATTTAAGTGTTTCTTTTTTTCCGTTTATGCATTCATATAATATGCACTAGATACTTGAAAAACCCAAACAAACCTGAAGTGTGCCTCGAGCCCAAACTAAGATCGAACCCGAACGGGCTTCTTATTTTCAAGACCGAAACCGAACTTGAACCGGAATATTTGGTCTGAGCTTGGGCAATCCAATACATGAACCTGAAACCCGAACACCCAAGTTGGATTGCTTCTCTTAACAGGTTATTCACTTTCCAAGATGAGACATCATGTCTTAAGTATCAGCTATGAGAATACTTCAACGAGTTTGTTTGCTCGTGGAATTCCCCCCAATCATTCAATCTTTCTTCCTTCACGACCATTTCGCACATTCTCTTTAATTAAGATAATTAGTGTGCTTAACTAATCTTTTAAGTTTAAACTTCAAGTCGATTATAGTATCAGTTATGAGAATACTCCAACGATCAATTACGAGAATACTCTAACGAGCCGGTACGCTCTTGGAATTTCCCTAATCATCCAATTCTTCTTCGTTCATGAGCATTTCACTCATTCTCTTTAATTAAGATAGATAATGTGCTTAATTAGTCTTTTAAGTTTAAACTTCAAGTCCGTTAATTATAGTATATCGGTTATGACAATACTCCAACGATCAGTTACGAGAATACTCCAATGAGTCGGTACGCTCGTGGAATTTCCCCAATCATCCAATTCTTCTTCCTTCACTAGCATTTTGCTCATTCTCTTTAAGATCATTAGTGTGCTTAATTAATCTTTTAAGTTGAAACTTCAAGTCTTAATTAATCGAGATCACAAAATACCCCATGTTGGGTAGTTGGCCAACAATCTATTAGTTATTATATATATGGGGCAAGTCTCTCAATTACCATAGAAATTGGCGGAGCACAAGAAATATAATGGTGGGATGGTTGCATGATGGAAAGCATGGTGTCATTTATTTACTTTTGTAGCCCATGCAATTTCGCGATAGATTTGCACAGTTTTATTTTGTATCGTATCATGCAAATTGTGACTCCATTTTCCTTTTCATAAAACTCATTCTCAACTCCAATTTGTACTCCATGGCACCATGTGTGTGATCATCAATAACTCAAGCTATATATCTTAGCTAACCGTCACACTTTTTTGGTACAATAGACTGAACATCCATCCTACAGATTAAAAAGAAGCCAATGTGACTTTTCTCTTTATATCCTTTTTGTTTCGGCTAGATTTGTTGTTATATAATGTCCCATTTGGATCTTAGTGGGTGCAAGAAGAGGAAGAGAGGGGATAGAGTGTTCAAGTTCAAGACGTTCGCGCAACGTGGCTATCCTGCAGAGTTCAATGGTTCGTTTCTGCAAAATGTTAAAGAGCTTTTGGAGTTTGGGCAGGTTGAAAGTCGTCCGGCACCTGCTGGTGCAATGACGAGTTGGTCATTTCAGCTTGAAGTTTATCGTCATCCTTGGCTACAATTAATCCTGTTTGTGATTGAGGAGCCAATCGAGCTATCAGTCCGCCATCACTGCCAGCACTGTCAATATATAGGTAACATACGTACTTATCTAATAATCACCGATGTGGGGAGGTGTTTCTCTGAAAATTTTCTAGCACCATATGTGCCATATGGTGGGCACAGATGGTGCTAGAACACTACTCGGTGTTTCTCCCCCAGTTAGCTCAAAAAAGAGAATGTATGTCTGTCCGCCATAGCTTTCTCCTTATCTTCTATGCTCCTTCAATCTTCTTCAAGTCACTTTTTTTCTTTTCAATCCCTACTAACAAGAACTTGCGGTTGGATTCACTGTCAAGAAGTAGTGGTATACTAGTATCTAAAAAATACAGTAGTAGTATTGATTATTTGACTGATGTTTATTTGTTATGTAGCTCAGGTTGGGGACACCACATGATTTGCAATAAAAAGTACCATTTTTTGTTGCCATCCAAGAACACAATTCCTGCTGCAGCCTGCATGAGCTACGCCAACTCGGATGACTCGACGTGCAAGCGGCAGTACTCGAATTTGATCGGACTACAAGGACATACGATGCATGGCGTCTTGCATGCAAACGGGTTCGGTCATTTGCTGTGCATTAATGGATTGGAGACGGGGTCGGACTTGGCTGGTTATCAAATCATGGAATTTTGGGATCGCCTCTGCACTGGATTAGGAGCACGGTTCGTGCTTGTTCAAAACTCAATCTTAACCATACTTTTTACTTTTAACTCTTATAATATTTGACTTTTCAATTCAATCTCAACAGCATGTTTCTCCTAAAAAATCACTTTTTTTCCCAAGAAAATCTCAAGAGAGGTTCTCATCATGTGCATGCTGGTTATAAGTTTTCTTCTTTTCTTTTCTTTTCTTTGGAACTAATTGAAATCAAGACATCCATAAATACAAAATGTACACTAATTACTATGATTCCTACATATAATTGATGTAGGAAAGTGAGTATTAAAGATACGTCGCAGAAGAAAGGTATGGATCTAAGACTAGTCCATGCACTGGCTTTCGGCAAGTCTTGGTTTGGCCGTTGGGACTATGTATTTGGTCACGGAAGCTTTGGCGTTAACCAAGACATGTATGAAAGCGCGGTTAAAGCCCTACGGAACATGCCACTAGGCTTACTTGCTCATCACCTTGACAGTTGCAAAAAGGACATGCTAATTATAATACTATCGAGGTATCAAATTTTATCCGGACATTCTTTGGTTACCTTAGGCGATTTGTTCCATTTCATGTTAGAGTTGAAAAACCAATTACCCAGGGACAGCAGTACAGCCATGTATAACTCAGGATTAATGTTGTCGGATTCGTCGTGTAGATGGTCTCCAAAGCGAGTTGAAATGGCGATCCGAGTAGTGATTCAAGCTCTTAAGAGAGCTGATGTGAGATGGGTTTCTAGACAACAAGTGCGTGATGCTGCGCGAGCTTACATTGGTGACACCGGATTATTAGACTTCGTTCTCAAGTCATTGGGGAACCACATAGTGGGAAAGTATTTCGTTCGTCGCTGCTTAAATCCAGTAACCAAAGTTCTCGAATACTGTTTAGAAGATATTTCACCAGTGGCCGCGGCCGAGTTAATTCCCAATCAACAAGATCATTTGTTGATGGTGAATAGTACTGAAGCTAGTAAATTTAAGCCTCATCAGCTAAAAGTTACATGGGTTCAGCTTATGAAGGACATTTTTTGCTTGTACAAGAATGTCCTTGATGAGGATCATCACAAAAACAATAATAGTTACTCAGCTGGAGGATTTTGCACTAATGTTTCTATAGCTTCAAGAATCATTCTTGATGCCAAATACTTTTTCAAAGAATATGGTGGCCAGCCAGAATTGACCGTTGTGAACAACAAATCGAAGGTGTTTTGTGCGGTAAGCACAAATCATCGAGTCATGACGCCATACGAGTGTTTTACACTTGGAAACAATGCCACATTCGACGAGCTTAGGGTTGAAGTGGAAAAAACATTTAGAGAAATGTATTTGGGACTGAGATACTTTGTGGCAGAAACAATCACCAACTACATGAATTTGAGTCCAAAAGGGACCGATCCGGTTTTTGGGTTGTTGAAACCGGGCGGTAAGATGACGTTCGAGGGCATCGTGGCCGGAGAAAACATCCACGGAGGGATATATGAAGCGCCGGTTAATAATAATAATGTGATTGATTGTGGGTGTGGGACTAACTATGATGATGGAGAGAGGCTGATATGTTGTGATATCTGTGAAGTTTGGCAACACACACGTTGTGGTCAAATACCAAATTGTGATGAAATACCAAATATATTTCTATGCAAGAGGTGTGAACAAGATATCTTGCACTTCCCCTCTCCACCATAGCAGTTGATTGATTAAAAAAAAAAAATGGTAAAAGACAAATGAAAAAAGGGGCAAGACAATCTACTCATAGATTGATTGTTGTTGGACTTTGTAATGCTGTAATATTTGCATAAGTTTAGATTTTTCTTGGGATTGTGTCATTAATTTTTAGTAAATGCTATTACAAATTATTTTACTTGTTTATTTTTATACAATTTGGGAAATTTTAATGAGCATATAAAGTCAACCCCAGGATCTCAGTTCTAGTAAGGACACCATTTGCCATTTAAGCTATGTGCCCTCAATAAATTATTTATTTTCTCATAACATTAAATTAGAAATAAAACTAATATATCACAAGAAAAATTAATAATTACTGGTAAAATTTCCTTCACGTTGCTTTGACTTGAGTAGGGATTTTTTAGCGTGATTTTATCCCACTAATAGATGGATTGTACGAGTAACAAAGTGTTGCAGTATAGGATCATTTCACGAAGATTGCATTAGCTCAAACTCGAAGTATAGAACTAATTTGTAGTTTTGAATAACTTGAAAATAAGCTAAACAATGTGAGATTAAAATAAAGTAAAACAAATGAAAATTTGTTTTCAAATTAAATTAATGAATGAATGGAAAGCGTAATTAGAATTCATTTTAACTCTCACAAATCACGAATCAAAGGGTGTATCCCCAACATTGAATTCAATAGATTTTTAAGGATTTATAAATTTTTATAGGGTTAATGGATTTTAATATAACTAAAATTTCACGTTTACATTGCACGGGAAGAACGCACATCAAATTATTTAAAAAAATATATAACAAGATATTTTATAAGATATTTATTTATTTATTTATTTGTACGGCGAGATTTTATAAGGGCGGGTTCAGGGCGGGTATTCCGCCCCGCCTCATTAAGGAAACTTCGGCCCATACCCGATTGAACTGGGTACGGGGCAGATACGAGGAGGGGAAGGTTCGGAGCGGCTATGAAAAAAAAACCCTTTACCCGCCCCGTTGAGAAAATACTAAAATAATTTTAAAAAACAAATTGGAAACGACATAAAAAAACCCTCCAAAATATCATACATCAAACCCAAATTATCAATGCCATTGAACCATATGTCAAAATTCAAACAATCAAACATTCAAACACACAAGACACAACAAAATTAAAGTTATTTTAAAGAAACTCAAATTTTGAATTATGTATTAAAATTAGCTAAAAATTTAACATCAAGAACATTGGACAAAGTAGTCGAGGCACATTGACTTAACTTTGAGTATAAGGGTTTGAATCCTCACAGGCCCTTCTCTTCTACCAAAATTTTTTATATAATTAAAAAAATGCTATTGGGTATCGGGTTGGGGCGGGTCGGGGCGGCCAATACCCGTTCCTGACCCGATAAGAGTTTTGGGGAGAGAACTTCACCTCGGACCCGTCCCAATACTTAATAGGACTTAACAGGACGGGTATTCCGTTCGGAGCGGGTACTCGCGGGTATCAGGTTTCGGGTGTAAAATTGTCATTCTTAGCTACCCAATATAAGTAAAAACTAATTTTTAATATTAACCAAATAATAATAATAATAAGGGTTAATTTCACAAATCGTCCTCAATATTTGAGTTAAGAATTGGCTTGGTCCCCAACCTTTTTTTAGACTTCCTGGGTCCCCAGCCAGTCATAAATTCGCAAGATATGTCATTTTTGTCACTATTCCACTAAATTTAAAAAAAAATAACCGTTATACCCTTAACTTTTAATTAACTAAACAAAATATTTAAAAATAAAAAAAAATTTAAAAAAAAAAGGAAAAGCCCTCCCCTCATGAAGCATCCGGATTACTACCGTTTCCGGCAACAAAAAATGAGGGGTGAATCCCCTATTTCCGACAACATTTTGCTGCTGAAAAAGGGGGATTCACCCCCCAATTTCTGCTACCCCCTTTCGGCAACAAAATGTTGTCATTTCCAGCAGCTTCAGAATGGGGTGGGGTGGGGTGGGTTTTTCCCTTTTTTTTTTTAAATTTTATTATTAATTTTAAATATTTTGTTTTTTAAATTAAAAAGTTGGAGGTATAATGGTCATTTTTATGAAAAGTTAACGTAATAGTAACAAAAGGACCTATCGTGTGAATTTATAAAAGGTTGGGGACCCAAGAGGTTGAAAAAAGGTTGGGGGTCCAGCGGATTCTTAACTCAAAGGTTGATGATGATTTGTGAAATTAATCCAAATAATAATGTAACTTTGTTCTTGAATATTAAGCTATCTATAATTTAAAATTTTTTTTTATCTAATTGTTATTATTAACACAAATCTAATATCATTTTATTTTTTATACTAATTTAGATAACTGATATGGCTCGAAATATTTTCATTTTTACTCTGAAAATATTTTTTTATTGGAAAGCAATAAAACAAAGAACATGAAGAGGATATAAATTAATAACACACAAAAGTATTCTTAATATTTTTTTAAAGAAAAAGTAGTCGTAATTATTATTATTCATACCCACGAAAATTAAGATAAAATTACAATTATAAATTTCAATTTAATTAAACTAATGATATATGTCTTTAATTTCTGTTAAATGTAAAATACAAATTTCCAGTACATGGACACTTACACAATTAGATAATTAAATTTATCTATAATTTAATCAGTTAAACTATATTTCCACCAATGCGTTGCACGGGCAAAGCTCTAGTGAAAGTGCATGTATCAAATGCAGTGTAATAGTACTTCATATATTCTTGATGTTGTAAAAGAAACTAAAAACTGTAACGTGTAACGTGTATTTATGTAATAAATTATCTATTTTGTATTTTAATTTTTTAATGAGCACAAGTCAACTACGTGGACATTTTATTAAAGAGTTATGAATCATGAGCTAATATAGGTGTTTATTATGTAAAAATTAGGAGAAGCAATGAAAATACACTTCATTAATGACAATGTGCACAAAAAAATTTAATGTTTAATGGAATTCATATTATGGGATGGAATTCATCATTATGGACCTCTGTTACAGAATATAATTCATTGCCATGTACAATCTACAGTATGATCAAAGGAAATATTTGTCAAACAAATTATTTGTCACCATGGCCAAAGTCAAAATATGATTAAAAAATACTACCTCCACCTCAAAAAAATAGTTCACTATTTTATTTTCATCCGTCCTAAAAAAATAGTCCATTTATCATATTGAGTATGTATTTAAAGTTTCATTTCTATATGTACCCCTAATTAACCAACTATGCATTGAAAATATTTTAAACAATTTATAAGATATATAAGAGCATTTGTGGAAATAATAAAGTGAAATTTAATGTTTCAACTATATCAAATATCATTTCTTAATTTATGCGAAAATAACTACTAGAGTATCTTTGTAGGACGGAGGGAGTAATAACTATTGTAAGATCATATTCACTCCCAATAAACTATCTTTAATCGTAAGCCGCACTCTCATTTATGTGGCTGGTATATAGCTATTAAATATAGGGTAGATGTTTTGAGAATTTTACTCTGTCGATAAAATACTCAAAAAAATTGTAAAATACATATATGCAGAATACATGAATGAAGATTCAGTTTCTATGATAAATGCTAAATGAAAAAAAAAAATGTGTTAAAAAATTAAATGGCATGTTGAGTCAATTTTAACAAGTTGTGTATTAACAATAATAATATGCAATGAAAAAATTATTATAAAATTGCAATAAATTTTATTGACAGAATAAATTATTATATTTGAAAAGGATAATATTAGCAAGATAATAATTATGAAATCAATTTTTCAAATTCTCTTTGGGTATGGTTAATGCAAAACACTTAATTAGACAAAATATTAGATAAAAATTGGGCAAGCAAACACAAAAAATAGTACAAATAATTTTTCATCAAGATTAATACAAATTTTGGAAAACTCTTGTATACAAATGGTGGAGGCTTTACAAACGCAAGCCTTCAAAATATAAAAATAAAATGTCAAACGTAGCTATTAGTCAAGTATAGCTTTTGTTAAAAAATGCAAACAACAGCTAGATCTAATTGAACTCTAGGCCTTTGACAACGGTTGCATGCTTTGTTATTCTAGAAAGCAAATGCATTTCTACAATAAATGCTGCTTACATTTCTTCAGTAAATGCTGCATTGCTTTCTGATATGCAACCAACCTATATATAGCATGAATAAAGCTTAACCAAAATCTGCTGTCAATTTCTCCAAATGCATGTTACCTGTGGATTTGTCCAAATTCTTTGTGGATGGTCTAGAACGATGCTGGACTCATCAAAGTGTATAAATTAGGGAAAATACTCTCTGGATGTTGGGTTTGCTTCGAAACAGACTTCCATCAACAGAGACATATATCACATTCATTTCAACATATGAAAAATTAAGTCTCATTAAGACTATAGAGCTAAATCCTCTGTAACATATTGGATTCTGTAACATATATTTTAGAATTAAGTCTCACTAATACCAATCTTTCAACATGCCAAAATCACCTCTCCCAAATATCATTATACAGAACATAGTAAAATACAAATCACAACTTACTAACCAATTAGATTTGAGAATTGCATGGCAACAGCTAGCCAGCGGTATCGCCCTTGAATTTTCCTCTTTCCCTTTCACTTTGTTTCTCACTCACAGTCCTTCGAAATGAGCAGTGGACAACCAAAGAGAGCTAAAATAAAACAACAGTACCATAAACATGAATCTTCAAGATGACAATCTCTGTGAATATGTGGTTATCTAGACTTTAATCAGGATGTATCCTGCCTAGCTACTTAACAGTTAATCTGGTGTAAAGTGTAACACAACCTAGATATATCTAGCTTGGGTATGTATGGAATATAAATAACACCAGAAATGTTGACGCAGAAACCCAACTGGGAAAACGGCGGGCACCCTTGCCACGAGACAAACAATCCACTAACACAGATAAGAATTTAGTACAGCTTAAGATACTTAGTGATATCGCAATATACACTAAACATTCAAAAGGAAAAACTTATAAAAGAAACTCCATCCTTTATGCCTTTTGACATGTGGCAACGTGCGCTGCTCTTGTCCTCTTGCTATCGAGCTCACGAGGGAGCATACATCAAGCCTCCTAGAATCCACATGGACTCATCGTGGGAAACAAGACCTCCTAACCCTCTTCAATCTTGTGTGGATTGTCCCTTGCACATATATGATCTCCAATCAATGCACTATGCAGTGTTTTGCCAAACAAACACGGATTAAGACATTGAAGTCCGAATGCAAGTATAGAACTCGCGGGTTATGGCTATGTGTTTGCTTTCTCTTCTCGGTCAAGCTCTTGGAAAATATTACAAAGATGATTCTTGCTCAACTTGTCTCTTTCTCGTTTGGCCTACAAGAAGTTTATATAGAGTTGGTCTTTGAATTCTTGTGCAATACAAGAATTAAAGATACCAACTTCAATTAAACAAGAATAACGAAAGTTGGAAACCTAGTATACCATAAACATATTCTTTCCTAATTCTAATTGAACTTAAAATGCATAAATAAAAGACCTACTTAAATAAGATAATAACAATTCAACTTAAACTAGGAAACATTGAAACTTGCATGTTAAATAAAACTCTTGAGCCTTAAGCAAGGTATACATGCCCCAACCTTCCTTTCGGCCAAGACACTATAAAATTTGCATGCTGAGAATAATATAACACGTAAAGAAGTCATGCAAAATATGTAATAAATATTTTGACACTTAGCAAAAATTAGGAATGCCAATTTACACATGATTTTGTACTAACAATCTTCCCCTTTGGCTTTTCTAATTTTTCAAAATAAGTAATAGCTCAATGTGTCAAAAATTTTCCTAAGGGTTTTAAAGCATGTAAACAATTAAAACTCCCCCTTAGTATGAAAACTCCTCCGAGGATATATCAGAGCAAAATATGACACAAAATAACTTAATGCTAGATATGTCTTGTCATGCTACTTATTCTTCTCCCCCTTTTTGATACAGGAGAAAAGCCAAATGTATCCTGCAGAAAATGTTAGTATGACCAGAGCTAAGGTATACAATCAGAGAATAATGGTTTAAAGAAACCATCATAAGCCCACAAGAGTATTTCCTGCAACAAATTTTAGCAGCCATCACAAAATAAGGAGTTTAAAACTTGTAATCCATCAAAACAGATAAAAACAGAAATTAAAAATGTAAAAGGTTAAAATAGAAATTTAAATGAGAGTTTCAAAAACATAGAAATGCTTTTGAGAAGTTTTGTTGTCTCCATCCTTCTTTCATTTTTTTCTTTGCTGGCTGGCTTTCAATCAGCTTTCTTGGATTTCTTGGCTTTCTTTTTCTTCTTCTACTCCGGGTCATCATCCTTCTCAACTAATCTCTTCTTCTTTTTCCTTGGAGTGACAGTCTTGGATGTATCTAGTTTGGGGTCTGCTGCTAGATCTACTACATCCTGCTTCTGACTTGCTGTGGCTGGATGATCAATTGCTTTCAGGTATGCCTTAAGGAAATCTGCAATGTCCTTATACTTGTAGGCAAAAGTTTGTCCATTTAAGAGTAAACAATGAACTATCAAACTACACAAAGGATTAAAAGCATTTAAAAATTCAAAATGTGAATGCTAGAAAGTAGTGAATTATTTCTTAAATTTTGAAAGTTCAACTTCCATCCTGTATAGATGTTGCTTCAGTTCCTCTGTGTCTGGTTCTGCAGATGCCACAAAAGCAACAGATTGTGCTGCAATTTTGAATATTTGAGCACAATGATCCCTTATAAGCAGAGCAATAGGTTGTGACCAAACATCCCCTGACATTTCCCCAACTCCCTGATCCTTCAAATATCCAGAAATAGTCCATAGGAAAGGAAGTTTATAGGTTTTGGAATGCCTAGGTTCACTGCCAGATATACATATTTTTATCACATCATACACATGCTGCCCCCAATCAAGTGGTTTCTTAGTCCCCAGCTAATAAAGAATAAGTGCCTTCAGCCTGTTCATTTTAGTCTTGTGAGTGAGTGGAGTGAGTGGATCCAGATTAGTCATCACAAATTTATATAGCAGCTTATATCTCAAAGACATCTGTACTACTCTAAAATCAGATTTTCTAGCTGGCCAATTTGTTCCAATTAATTCCTGGGCTATCTTATTATTTGATATATTATACTCAGTGTGTTCAGAAATATTAAACTGCCTAGCCCCTATCCAGCTTCGTAGACTATCTGGAGTAAACCTAACCATTCTCACCCACACATAAATCTTAGATGTAAAGAAGCACCTAGAATCACCAAGATTTTTAGGAATATTTGCCAAGAATTCTCTAACCAGCATTTCATTAGCCTTGCCTCGACAGTCAAATAATTTTTCAATTTTAAAGAATTTCACAAACTCTCCTAGACCAAACTCCTCAAAATCAGAAAACATGATTCTCCGTTCGTACTGAAATTTCCTAAATATCACATATTTCTTGAAAACCTTAGCAGTTCTGGAATTATGAAAGAGAAAATTAGAAGGAACAAAAGAACCTCCTGCAGTGCGAATCTCGATGTGCCTGAAGTCCTTTAGGTCATCAGGATGTGT
>CAVNYN010273335.1:0-21748 GCA_963692815.1 Nyctanthes arbor-tristis | reverse complement strand
AGCATACATGGTGACTATCTCGTACATTTTTCTCATCATGCAGTAGCCACACTCATTAGATCCGGGTTGCTAAGCACACTAAAATTTCGTGCGAGTTTAAAATAAATATTAGTAATTAAATCATTAAAATGTGAAACTTCAGTAGTCATTGTTGCATTAACAGGATATTTTTCATACCTTGATTGCTTTTCACATAAGACTTTTATTCACTGTTTTCCCTGCCGCTCACAATATTTTAAGCACCCTACAGTTATAATATATATATATACACACACACACAAATATATATATATAAGTTAAACAAGTAAAAAAACGAATAATATACAATAGTTACTGATAATTGCTTACACAGTCAACTGTAGCTTGATAGACATGTTGCACTCGATCCTCCAGAAAGTCACAGAAATACACACTATTACGTGATAGACATAGCATCAGTAGCATCCAACGGTTTCTAAAATATTTTATAAGAAAGTAAATTAACGACTTTTACCCCATAAAATATAGTGCTAAAATGTACTTTTTATCTATCATTTCTCCTATCGCGTAGAGCATGTATTGATAACTCGTCTCTTGAGTTGCTTCATAATTAATAGCCTCGACCAGCTACAGACAAAGAAACCCCATATTTTGAATCCCAAATTGCTTGCACAAATGGTGTAAGTACCTGATATATTTTGTACCAAACGTGAAATGCCAAATTAAAAACTATATGTACTTAATTGTGATGGAGAAAGTCTTACATTTTCCAAACTTGCAAAATAGGTGCGTTCAGCCAGCATATGTTGAACAAGTTAGTTACATCAGTGACAGAAATAGTAATTTCATGGTTCTCTTTGTCGAGGTAGAGAAACACATCTCTACCGTTCGGCACCTCAAAGAAATCAGTAGAGAAGGTCAGTTTAATAGTCAAATCATGCAACGTTTTGAGGTTGAGAGTTAGGGAAACTAATGTTGCATCGTCAATTAGATTAGGGTGAGCAGAAAAACTTCAAAACTCGCGGGCTATTTGCCTTTTCCCTTAGATGCTGCTTCCTTAGGTAATGGTTCATGTAGTGAAAATCATTACAAGCAATATTAATTATGAATCCAAAATCTAGAAAAACTTATTCTATGAGTTTAACTAATTTCCTCGCCATCACTAAATGTGCGGGCCATTAAGTGTAACTGCCTTCACCTATATCCACCAACTGCTGGGCGTATGAATTTAGCATTGCAAGAAGATAATTGCCCCATCTTCATATACATAGTCAATTAAGACTTTATAATGATGGGGCAATAACTGTGCCTCGTGCACCACTATAGTAGCTTGGAAAGAGTACACATGCCCACTGCTACAATTTTAGTAACGCTATTGCGATTAAGGGCGAGACGACACAGGGTCGGCTTGTTTGGATATTCAATACAAATGAACAAAATAATGTTAACTGTAAGTATTGAAATGAATTTAATGTATTCAACGTTATCATAACAAAACACTATGAATACCTGAATGTCAAGATCTGGTGGGGGATTAGCCGACTAGCGGCGACCACAAGTTGTTGGTCTGACTGAAGGACTCACTGCCATACGTATCTATATATTGTGAAATTAGGAGGGTATCTTCATGCCATAGTGTTGGAAAACAGAGGCCATCTGCGATTGCATCATGTCGAACTGAGTCTACATCTGGCCATGGTCTCTTTCCTGACCCTCTCTATGATGCTGGCCTTTACCTCTGATGTGATGACCCGTCGAAGATCTTCCACTGACACGACCCCACTTATACGTCTCTTTGTTTTGTCAGGGTGTCTATAAACGTCCCTCACACTGACGAATCTACCATAGCCCCTCACTTGACCAGAGTGCTCTTTTTTGCCGAGCTCCACCGTTAATATATCTTTCTGTCTCTTTGGGACAAACGTCCCTTGGCTGGCCATCTCGTGCAATTGTATCTGTTTCAACATTGAAGCGCAAATATTTACATGTTACCAAGGACAAATAAATTAAGTAAAGAGAAAATTAATTATTAATGTGTACATACAATTTTCTCAACAACCACCTTAGTTTTATCGTTCAGCATGTGATAATTTCCTTCGAGACCCCTTCTGTATCCTTGCCCGAGCCCAGTCTAGACTACGATCATCGATCTGAAGGGTCAAGCTAAACGATCCACATGATAAGGAGGAAGATAGAGGGTCTGCAACGGCCTAGTCCTCCTACTATGAGCATAAAAAGCGGAATCTAAAAAGTGAGGGTACTCATTTTGCACTTGACTTTCCCCCGCCTTCCTACTTTTTTCCTGAAAATTAATTTACCAAATGCTTTAGTTTTTACCAAGTACTGAGAAAGTAATATAAGGTTTATGTGCACAGTACCAAGAACTCCAAAGTGGTATAATCTTCAGTAAATTGCTTCCACTGATATGGTAAAATGATCCTTTTATGAAGATCACATGGAGAAACGTACTTGGAGTGCTTGTTGTTGATGAACTTTTTCATCAGAGATCGGAAGAGCGTCGTGTAGGTCCTCCCAACTTCGCTCAATGCTGCATGCTTCAAATCATCATTCTTGATATTTAACCTTTTCTGCACAAGAAGAATATTGAACAATGTTATTGGTAAGATCACCCATTATTGGCATCAAACTGAACCATGTAAAATCATTCAATACCTTGACGGCTTCCCATATGATATCCTTAAGGGATGTCTCAACTTCCTTCCAATCTTTATAGTTTATATGCACATGTATCCAAACCACACTCCCTACATACTTACCAAACTCTGAAGCAAATGGCCTAGAAGGCTACCCAAGCTCATCTAATTCAACCGCTACTAATACGATCACAGAAGCGCAGATTTTGACAAAGCCCTCAACGATGCAATTTACCCCAAGAAAGCCGATTCGAGATTTTTAAGTTATCCAAGAAACTAATTCGGACCCATGATTAAGTCAACGAACCACAAATTTGATAATACACTATAAGAATTAAGACGCAATTCTTGATAAAGAAGATTAATCTCTTGATTAAACACAAGAGATTAAAAACGAAATTTCTGAAAGGAATAAACTAGGGTTTTAATTTTAAACTTCAAAGCTTCTCTCTCATCTATTGAAATTGTTCTTAAATAGGAAATACAATAACCTAAACTAATTAGGAAACATAAAAAATTCGTAAAATAATAAAACCAATTAAAGAAATCATAAAAATGCCAAAAATCTATGTTAAAGCGTGTAGAGGGACGGTACATGCGCACCATATAGGAGGGCGCCCGCCCTAGTGGTTTTGCCAGAAAACTGACGTGCTGTGTGGCCGTATACAAGGGCCATGCGGCTACATAGTGGCGAGTTCTATTCCAACGTGCATAATTTTTAATAGGAAACTCAGAATTGAGATCCGAAAGTTGTGTTGGACTCCTGACTCGATGGGCTTTTTGATGGCATACTTTACTCCCATAAAAATCATATTTATTATAGTTTTGTGGCCTGAAGTATCTAGAGCTATGCAGTTTTGGCCCTCCAAACGTTCGACTTGTACACTTCTTCATATAATTAACCCTTGAACTCCCACTTTGACGGTAACCTTGTTACATTTATGCCTCCATTGCCATGGTTTAACTTGGGTACACTTTTCAATATTTGGTATCGTAGCCATTGCATATCGATTCACATCATTTCCTCTCTCTTTAGAAGGATTCGCCCTCGGATCTTTAGATTTTAATGATGCTCTTCCTCTTGTACCTGCAGAGATAAAGATTTGGGGAGGGATTTGTTAGAAAATTTTTTTCTCCTCCAATCCAATTCCTTTTATTTTCTCCTTCATATCCTTCCTTTTTACTTGCTTCTCCCAAACTTCCAGTTGATCTTTATGCACTTCCTTTGGAGACAATGGAATAAGTTTAATACACTTCCCACCTCTCACGAAATTATGTGTTCTTGAATCCATCAAATTTCACTTTTCTATCATATTGTCACGGTCATCCCCAAAAGAATATGTGAGGTATGCACGGGCACCACATCACATAGCACCCGATCACGGTATTTTCCAATAAAAATATTCACCCAAGCTTGATTCTCAACTTTTATTGTCCCACATTCATTCAACCACTGCAATTTACACATATGAGGATGTTTTAATGTAGTCAATTCTAACTCATCCACGTGAGTGGTACTTACAATATTAGTATAACTTCCACCATCTATGATCACACCACAAGCCTTAATTTTTACCAAACACCTAGTGTGGAACACATTAGTGCGTTGGTGCTCGACCACCTTCCACTCATTTAGGGTTTCAACAACCTTGTGTGCAACCAATGACTCAACAATAGGCATTTGACCCTTATCTCCGGTTTTCAATTTATCCTTACTTTCAACCACAACATGATTGCTCTTGTGCTTTTCCTCTGCTAACTTTCCATTTTCCAATTTAGGAATATCCTTAGCTTTACTCTCCCCTACGGATAACTACTCATCTCCCTTAATCACTACCACCTCATAGTTTGAACACTTAGTAGCCATGTGTCCAAGCCCTTGACATTTAAAACATTTAATACCCCGACTTTGTGATGGTTGAACATCTTTTTTTGTTACCCTTTTATCCAACATCTTTTCCTTCTTCTTAGATGAATCATAACTAGAATGATATTTAACTACCTTCTTCGGTTTTATTTTCTTCTAAGAAGCTTCCATCCTATCCAAACAAGTTCTTGTTCTACCTGCCTCAATTCTCGCTTCTTTAGCAGACTGATTCATCGTTCCTAGCATTCTCATAATTTGTTCAAATTGCTGATTTATAATGTGAATTGACATCCTCTCAACATAAACAATGTATCCTCTAAAAATTCACAAAACAAATTTCTCAATCCTTAAAATTCCAAAACAAAAACCTAACCC
The DNA here is from genome assembly GCA_963692815.1 of Nyctanthes arbor-tristis. Taxonomy (NCBI): domain Eukaryota; kingdom Viridiplantae; phylum Streptophyta; class Magnoliopsida; order Lamiales; family Oleaceae; genus Nyctanthes; species Nyctanthes arbor-tristis. Next base: position 16,873 of record CAVNYN010273335.1, on the reverse strand, counting down.
AATGCCAAATTTAACAAAATGAAAGATTAGGACTTTGGTTACCCGAAATTGGAGCCTGATGCTCTGATACCAGATGATACGATCGAGGAAGCGCAGATTTTGTCAAAGCCCTCAACGATGCAATTTACCCCAAGAAACCCAATTCGGGATTTTTAAGTTATCCAAGAAACTAATTTGGACCCACGATTAAGTCAACAAACCACGAATTTGACAATACACCACAAGAATTAGGACGCGATTCTTGATAAAGAAGATAAATCTCTTGACTAAACACAAGAAATTAAAAACAAAATTTCCCAAAGGAATAAACTAGGGCTTTAATTTCAAACTTCAAAGCTCATTTCTCATCTAATGAAAGTTGTCCTTAAATAGGAAATACAATAATCTAAACTAATTAGGAAACATATAAAATTCATAAAATAATAAAAACAATTTAAGAAAATCATAAAAATGCCAAAAATCCGTATTAAAACATGCAGATGGACTGTGCGGGTGCACCAGGCAGGAGGGCGCCCGCCCTAGTGGTTCTGCAGAAAAACTGACGTGCTTTGCGGTAGCATACAAGGCACGTGCGGCTGCATGGTGTCGAGTTCTACAAGCGGCTCGTGTTCCAACGTACATATTTTTAATAGGAAATTCAGAATTGAGATTTGAAAGTTATGTTGGACTCCTGACTCGATAGGCTTTCTGATGGCATACTTTACTCCCATAAAAATCATATTCATTATAATCTTGTGGCCTGAGGTATCTTGAGCTACGCAGTTTTGGTCATCCAAACGTTAGACTTGAACATTTCTTCATATATTCAACCCTTGAACTCCTGCTTTGACCGTAACCTTGTTACATTTATGCCTCCATTGCCATGGTTTAACTTGGGTACACTTTTCAATATTTGGTATGTAGCCATTGCATATCGATTCGCATTAGCTACATTCTGCTTCTTCTTTTTCCAAGTTGACGGACCTGTTGTCCGTCTCTTTTTCCTGCTAGCCTCCTTATCTGCTGCACCTGAATTTCTTGACATCAAAAGTGCTCACTCACTGTACCTGCATATAAGCACAAACACAACAAGAAAAACCTTAGCGTAACCAACAAAGCTATAAATAAAACAAGATACTAACCAGGAGCAAGATAATTAGCAAGACATTTATAACACAAAATACAAATGATCTTACATGATGATGGTATCATGAGCGATGGTCAATCCACTGGCCTTCCTCATGATCCGAACGCATGTAATTTAGGTCCATTTTATCATCTCCTGTAGGTATATGTTGTATACCAACAGAGAATGGAGGGGTTTCGTCAAATTGATCATATTCTTATTCGTTGACTATTTTATCAATACCTCCCATATGTCTCTTACCATGAAGGACGACTGACCACTTAGGCTCAACGGGATCAACAATTTGGAAGACTTTTTTTGGTTGTGATGCAAGTATAAAAGAGTCATCAAGATAACCTAATAGACCAAAGTCTACCAGAGTAAAATCTAATTTGTTAACTCGAACGCCTAGGTGGTTTTCAACCCACTTACAGCGAAAAAGATACATCTTCAGAACCTTATAGTCAAGCTCTCAAATTTCTTCGATGACACCATAATACGACTTTACGGTATCAACTAGCCTCACATGATTAACACTAGAATATTCTTATGAAAGAGCTACTAACGCCACTCCACTGTTCTGCATCGTGCTCTTATCATCTTGATGCTTAAGGTAAAATGTGTACTCATTAATTTCATAAACTTCGTAAGAAGAAACATCCATCTCAGGGCCATACGCGAGCCATTTTATTGTTTCTGGTATCACCATCGGCGTATCAGACAACTGTTGGAGCACTCTATCTCTGAACCATGTTATAAATGTACGATTATGTTCATTGGTCAGCCACATCTCACCTTTCGAAGGATTTTGACACCTTAATATCAAAGTGTGCTCGTCTAAATACGGATGAACTATAGTGAGGTGCTACAAGACAAGGAGGTGTGCTTTACTCGCATTTTGGCCCTGGGCACGATTGATTTGAATCCAATCATTCATTTACCTCTAAGTCTCTTTTTTGATCGAGATCTGCTTCTCATGTATCCTTTCAAAATACCCATGTATCTTTCAAATGGATACATATATCTCAAGAACACCAGACAGTATATCTTAATTTCCCTAACCAAATGAACGATTAAATGCGCCATAATGTCAAAAAAATAATGGCGGAAAATACATTTCAAACTGGCATAGTGTGATAATAATATCGGCCTGCAAATCATCCAACGACTCCGAATCAACCACCTTACTACAAATTGTGTTGAAGAAGAAGCAGAGCTTAGTTATGACATGTCTAATATGTTTTAGCAATATACGTCATATTGCAACCGGCAAGAGCTGTTACATTGAGACATGACAATCATGAGACTTTATTCCAACCAATTTCAAGTCTTTCATACTTACAAGTCTCTTGATGTTTGACGAATAGCCAGATGGAACCTTAACATCATTCAGACACTCACAAAAGCTAGTTTTCTCTTGTTTAGACAATGTATAACATGCAGGGAGAAAAATTTAAGCTTTCCGAACTCCTGCGGTGCCAGTTGCTCCCATATCCCCATTTCTACTATGTTTTTTATAACTTTGATACCATCTTTCGTCTTTCTAGGAATATTCAATAACATTCTAATCAGACTATCGCACATATTTTTCTCCACATATATTACATCGATACAGTGTCTAACTTGCAAGTTTTGCCAGTATGGTAGCTCCTAGAATATGGATCGCTTCTTCTGTATACTCTTATGTGAAGATTTTGAAGTTTTACTATACACAATCTTAACATTTTTTACCCTCTTATAAACCTCTTTTCCTATTAACGGCAAGTGGGCGACTCGAGTCTAGGTTCTCCCATTGAAAGCCTTTTTCTTCTTATGATACGGGTGGTCAAATTGAAGAAAGATTCGATGACTCATGAACACATTTTTCTTGCAGTTAGTCAAACCAAAGATCAATCGTCGTATCTTCACAAACGGGACATCCTTTGGCTCCTTTGATAGTATAACCAGACAAGTTATTGTATGCTAGAAAGCCATTTATAGTACAAAAAATCATTGCACGTAGCGTGAAATTTGATCGGCTATGTGAATCGAACACCGACACGCTTTCGTTCCACAACAACTTCACATTATCAATGAGTGGCGCGAGGTACACATCTATATCATTTCCTGGCTGTCTAGGCCCCGAAATCAACAACGACAACATTATGTACTTCCGCTTCATACACAATTAAGGAGGAAGATTGTAACATACTAAAAGAACCGGCGAAGTGCTATGTCAACTACTCATATTACCATGTAGGTTCATTTCATATGATCATAGTCTACAAATATTTCTTCCTACAAAAAATTTATTTATATGGAAAACACTCCTTACCCTACATGTGACTTTCCCGACAAAAAATTATTTGTGACGGAAATGATGTTTTGCCTACAAATTACTCTGCATACAAAAATCTATTTGTGACCACAAGAATGTTTTGCCTATAAATAATTCTACTTATAAAAATATGTTTGTGACGAGAAGGCTCTTTTGCCTATAAATTGCTTTTCCTACAAAAACCAATTTGTGATAAAAAGGACATTTTGTCTACGAATTGCTTTTCCTGCAAAAATTAATTTGTGATGAAAAGGACGTTTTCCCTATGAATGTCTCTCCTAACAAATATACATTTGTGATAAAAAGAACTTTTTGCCTACAAATGAATTTGTGCGAAAAGCACTTAGACGATAAACCCTATTTGTCAACAAAGGAATTGGAGGGGTAGGTTTTGGCCAACAAAGTTGTCTATTTTGTCGTCTAAAGTCTTTGGCTCGATGATTACCCTATAAACTTCACTACAAAATTTTTTTGTCTCACAAGAGTTTTGCCTACAAATTTTTACTTTTCCCTACAAAAACAATTTGTAGGGAAATACATTAAATCTTGCAGTGTTATAAGAAGATGAAATTACGTGTACCCTTGGCATTTGAGGCCGCAAAGTGAAATGCCGGCGTGTTTACTATCGACATGGGGGGTCGAGGCACGCTGTGTTTGCTAACGGGGCCTGGGGCGATGGTTTTTGCTGGCCTGTTCCGGAGACTTCTGCGACTGCCCGTTGCTGCTCTGACCACTGTTGAATTTGGGTGAGGTTCAAATTTGGAGAGAGGGTTCACTTTTTTGGTTTGAAGGTGTGGGATTTGGGGAGAGATAGACGCGTTTTCTCAAGCAAGGGATTTGGGGGGTTTTGATTAAATCAGCCAATCAGGTGGCGGGCAGATAACCATGATCCAGTCAGCGAAACCCATACAGGTCTAGCAGTTTTGCTAGAAAAACTCGAGCAAAATATGAATACGGGGGAATATCAAGAATTGTTTTAAGATTTCAGGGATCAAGTAATGATGCCGCTTCCCCACTTGCCTTGGAGTTATTACACATCAATTTTTGCCATTGGACAAACAGGAGATTTCAGTTTTGAAAATCTTGAAGCCAAATACTTAGCCAAGGCATATTATTATATAAAAATGATTTAATACCATATGTATAGCACCATATGACTATGTGTCGTGTATTGGGACACATTATGTGGTTGTGATTTCCCGTGTAGCGTGTCTTGATGCATGCTCATATGGCACAATATGATGTCATAAGATATGCTGCTAGATTAGGACTTACATATTATTCTTTGAAGATATCTACAGAACGTTTTAGCAAATAGCTTGTTCAAAGTTCTAAACAACTTGCAAGTTTCCTAAATTTTCCCAACATATAAATCATTCTGTGAAAATGTTATAGAACCCATCCTCGAAATCATTTTGGTGGAACAAGCAATTGGTTAATTTTAGAAAGGAACTCCTCGTTCTAAATGCAACTTTTTGTTAGTTCTCCAATATCTAAGAATGGCATTTAAAGTGCTCATTGAGGGTACTAAATCCTAGCACGCTTGTAAGAGATAAGAGATTCAGTCCACTATAACATATAATCATTCAGAAAATCATAACCCTTGATCAAAAGTTTGAGATCTAACTAAGATATCATTAAACCATGTGGATCTTGACAAACACCTTCAATTTTTATTAAGATGATCACTGTACATAAATCTTTAATCAAATTAGTAAGCGTTCATTTTGACAGGCAAGAAGCCATTTTCAAGGACCAGTTCTATGAATTAATTCTTCGTTTCGTCTTTTGGGAATATATCCTATGATTGAAACTTTATTAAAACCCACTTAAATCCTTCCTTAGAACCGGATTATAATCAAAGAGCTCTTCGTTCCTGATTCAACATATTCAAATTCATAAGAATTACGAAGTATAAGGCCACATATATAATCAATAATATATATTGCAATTGAATTGTTTTTTCTTTTTTTATACACAACATGAATGATATATATACACCACATAAACATAATATGAGGTGGGGAAAATTTTCCCAAAATGGGTTTCAAATCCCTAAAATTTAAACAAATTCATGAGGCCATTATTACTAATTATTCTAATTCAATAAAATATATATACATACGCATATACATATGTATATCAACCTGCAGTCTCTTTCTGTTTCCATTCCAACCCCATGAATTTGCATGGCGAATATCTGATTTTATATTCTGATATCGTCTCGAGATTGGGTGACCAAACATGATCTTTACTACAGCCAACCAACTGATCGTAATGCTTCTGCAATTCAGGGGTGCTGCAAAGAAAACCATTTACAGTAGTTTCTGACTCTTCTTCGGTCATGAGTTTTGTAATGAATTCCGGTATGACTTTGATCAAAACCCTCCCATTTGAACCCTTCAAATATTCAAAGGGACCGTCCTTAGAATTAATGGCAGTACTTTTAGGTTTAGGGGATAACTTGGATCCCAAGGCAGCTAGAGAAGAGGTCGAGAGGATGTTGCTTGCAAAGGAAGCGATCGGAAGAACAAAATAGGTCTGGCCATTGATGAGTTCATCATCAATTGAGAGTGCAGGGATCGGATGGCCGATAAAGAACGAGTCTGCATGGCAGACCATGTAGTCTGGGAACTCAAACATTATTTCTCCGGCCAAAAGCCGCTTTCTGGTGAGAATACGGGTGGTGCCACGGCAGAAAATCAGCTTGACGGATGAAGTTTTTTCTGGTCGACAGCAAGTGGATAATGTAATATTTCCCATCAGTTGAATAGGAATCTAATAAATAGACAGTCTGTTCATATATATAAAGAGACAGATTTTTGTGTGTACAATTAATGAAATCATTATAAGGTACGACTTTGAGAAAGTCTACGCATTAATGTACTATGATGTTTTTAGGTGTGTGTTAGGGGGGCGGTACCGCGGTGGTCAGTAATGACGGCTTTGAACAGCTCTAATGGTGTATAAAGCAATAATAGTTACCCTAAACTTTACTGCGTGACCTGTCAAACTTTTGCAACTAACGTCAACGACGAGAAATTGTATGTAGCGATGATTTTAAAGTGAATATATCTTATCTTGTTGAAATACCCATAAATGCAAGAATTTTATTTTACGAGCTATATTATTACGTCTGCTTGTCTATGTCTCAAATATTTAAATTACATTCACTATCACACTTATAACATGATGCCTCTCACATATACACGCATATGTAGTAATATGTTTAGTTAGCAAAATAAAATGAGGCTGTTCTACAATTCTTAGAGCATCTCCAATACAATAATATTAACGGTATATATGTGGTAAAAAATATTTGTATGATATTCAATAAACTCTCCAATACAATAATATTTGCATTATATATTTGACAAGTTATTACTTCCGCTCCACAAAGATTGTCAAATTCTAATTTTCGCATTTATTAAAAAAAATGTAATTAATAGTGTTGAAAATGTAAAATTTAATTCTCTAATATACCCTTTTATTTTTTAAAGTACACTTTAAATAACATTATTTTATTGATTACAATGTACAATAAAGAGATGTATAAAAGAAAATTAATATTTCAACTACTTTTTAATAGAAAAGTAAACCATTTTTTGAAACGGACAGAAAAGGAAAATTGGACCTTTTCGTGAGATGAAGGTAGTATTAGGTATTTAAAAAAAAAACAAAAACAAAAACAAAAAGAGAGAGAGAAGTTTATTGATTTGATAAATTAATATTTAACATTGTCATAAAGAATTTGATAGATTAATATTTGACATTGTTATGAAGAATGTTATGAGATGACATTGTCCTTGACAAAATTAAGTATTTAATGTGCTAAATAAACATTTTTTTTACCAATTGTCATATTATTCCACGACTACTATTATGTTATTTTTGAAAAGTTATGACATTGTTATAGACAATATCAAGTATTTAATGTGTCAAATAAATACTTGTTTACCAATTGTCATATTATTCCACGATTACCATTAGGTTATTTTTGAAAAGTTCAAGCCAACACTCTCTAGGAGCATTGGAAATATAAATATAAAATTCCTATTATATATAGGATTTTTTTTCTCTTTTTTCATAATAAAGTTGGGGGAAAAATTGGCCAAAAGGAATGCGGTCCGGCTATAGAAACACAATCAATTACAGAGGACCACGTCACTAAATGCAGGTGACGTGGCCCCTTGTAATTACTGGTCGGGTTCTAAACTCAGAGTTCGATCTATTTCTATAAAAAATCTTAAAGGAGCGGGCTCACGTCAAGCAAAACTAGTCTCGAGTTACGCCCTAATTTTTAAGACATTAAACTCGTTAATTATAAGCATTTTTATTATGAAAGTGTTTTTTCTATTCAAAAGAGATTTTGGAAGGAATAATGCTATTTATCTAAACTAGAGACCTCCAATCTAGTTGTCATTTTTTTATTGGCCATTGAATAAATAAGGGCCACAATGTATTTATACATATCAACTCATGCTATGATATAGTGATGCTAACTAAATAAATAGTATTACTCTTTTGGAAGCGGGAGTTAGCTTAATATTTGCATAACTATTGTTATCATTACATAAGCTTTAAATGATTAGAACAATTCTTCAGTTCACATTCGATTGCACATGCTCTAATTAAACGGATTTTCTTCTAAAATGTTGTTTTTGCGATTTTTAAAGTAAAATTTGTCATCTTTGTGATTTCAGATCTAGTTTCAGATATTTTTGAAATTTGTCCTAATATTAGCTTTTCTTTTTGCAGTATATATTTTTCTTTTTGTAGTAGTTAATTAAACATAGACAACGTATTTTTCACATAAGCTGTCAACTTGATTGACATTCAAAATCTTGAAATTACGTATACGTATGTGTGACTTTGAAATTGTTGTTCATACTTTGTCTCATACTTTAACTGGCAATTAATATATGTAGTTTTACCATATATATTAATAATATTATTATTACTTAGGGTCTGTATGGCAAACGATTGCAATTGTCCTTCAATTATAATTTGTATTACCATTTTATTTCGTACCACGGTACCAAGAATTCACATATATTAGTATAATTATCGTTTTTCCTTCATTCACTCTCATGTCTCTCTCAAATAAAGTAATAGTAATTGGGCATGTCGCCCATTAACTCTCAACGGGGAGTGCTATTTATACATACAAGGTATATAAAATTTGTCACATTCTCAAAAGTTGTCATTTCAAGTAAAATAAGCCAAAAACATTTAAGTAAATACAAAATGTGTATACAAATTTTGTACACATTATATACGAATAGTATTTCTCTTAACTCTTGAATGCACAGTATTTATTGGAATTAATCTATCTGTATATACCTAATGTACATATAATTTGTACATAATCCCTTCTATTTATTTAAATATCCTCAATCCATCTTTCTTGAAATGACAAATTTTGGTGGTGTGTGCTCATTCAAGAGTGACAAATTTTATATATCATGTATGTACAAAATACACATCCCACTGGTATCCATTCGATGTGTTTTTTCTATTTTCATTTGTTTTTGCCATGTTTGAAGCAGTCTATTCCCGTTGGAGATTCTCTAATTAGTGGCCAAAACATACCCGTAATTAATGGATAAAATTATTATTGGAGCCATTAATTAATTATTATTGTATAAAAAAAATAAGTCGTAGGTGAAGACACCTGTATCAGCTGAAACATGTGACTTAAAAACTCCTCTCTATTTAATCCAACTACTTAGAAATCTATTTATTATTAGGGCTTAAAATAGTTGACTTTAATTAATCAACATATACAAAGCAATCAAAATTGGCATTCAAGATAACATTACTACTTCTCATTACTAGAACTAGATTCTCACCCGCATCTTGCACCGGAAGAAAACTTTTCAAATTATTTAAAAAAATAATATGAAATTGGGTAATTTACACTTAACATCCCCAACCTTTCAAGTATTAATAGATTATGTTCTCAACCTTCATTTTTTCTCCTGTGGGTCCACAACCTTTTAAGAAATCCCCGTCCAAGTCTCTGGCAACGGAATCAGTCAATTTCCTCCATTAAGTTTGGGGTATTTTTGGTAAAATACAAAAAATATATATATTTTAATTTAAATTTGGCTTTTAGAAATGGCAACCAAGAGTTGCCATTTTCAACAGCACGGGAGGGAGACTCCCCCTTTTGGCTGTCATTTCTGGCAGGGAGACCCCCATGTGGCTGCCATTCTGGTTGCACGGGGGGTAGACTCTCTCCCAACCCAAAAGCCTGCCGGAAATGGAAGCTCCGGTAGCCAAAAGGGGGAGTCCTCCTCCCCCTATTTTCTTTTTAGGTTAAAATATTTGTTTTTTTATATTTTACCAAAAATACCCTTAACTTAAAGAAGAAATTGACAGATTCCGTTGCCAGGGACTTGAACGGGGATTTCTTAAAAGGTTAAGGACCCACAGAGGAAAAATAAAAGTGAGAGACGTGATCTATTAATACTTGAAATGTTGTAGACGTTAGGTGTGAATTACCTTATGAATTTTTATTAGTTTTTTTTTAAGGAAAATTAACGAAATACATCCTGAGTTTATAATGTATTTAGAATTTGCATACGATGTTTTAAGAAATTACAATTCACTTATTACATGTAACATCCCTGAAGTTTTCAATCTTGGATCAATTAAGTTTCGAATATGTTTTATGAATAAATTAGTGATTGGGTTAAGCTAACATTTTAAGATTTAGACTTATTTTAGATAGTAAAAGGACCTCGAGTAATATGAATCAAAGTACAGTGACTTACTTACAAGACAATACAAAGTATAATGATCTCTTGAGTAATAAACAAGTGAACAATGTTTGGCCACGTCGCTTCCCTAAACATACAGTGCCAAACACGCCATGTGTCATATTATAATTGACGGAATTCAAAGGTTAATTAAAAACAACAAAAACCGGATAACTATAAATAAGAAGTGGAAAGTAAAGGATTCCATAAGCTTTCCACAAGCAACCTCCCTCTCTCGTCGACCATCTCTCTCTGTGTACTCTCTTTTTTCCTCTCTTATACCCTGATAGAAAACCTCTTCAAAACTATCTAATACATCGATTTCTTGGGAGAATAAATTAAAGATTTGGAAACTTTATTCAAGGAATCTTTGAATAATTAAGAGGCAGGTAACTAATGCTTAATTCCCGTTTTTCATTCGTGAAGTTTTCATAAAGATAAACATAGATTTTGATTTATTGTCATTATGTAAAGAAATTGAGTGATTGAATTTGAATAACTAGTTAATGTTCTACCCGTCTTGTATTACTATGTGGTATTTCCATGTGCAAGGAACCGCCTAATGATACTGAGGTGGGTAATGAATAGTATGGTGGCTTGTTTTTGTAGTTTCTTTGTAGTTTATGTGGAAATTCCGGTAGGGGTCAATTAGGATTTGAACGTGGATCCACTTGAATATCGATATTGAAGGATATACACTACGAATAGTAGTCTAACTAGTGATTCGGCCATCTTGTACATCTATATAGTTTTGCGAAATCCTATGATTTCTTAAACTTGTAGATGAAATGGAGTTTCTTAAACGAAAACTTAATCAAATGATTTTGTTACTCATTGAGTACTTTATACTCACTCCATTTTTTTCTCCAATCTTGTAAATGATTGAACACAAGATATTCGTCAAGCAAGCCGCGAGTTGAATCATGCCCGCGGAAGGAAGTAAAATTGTGTATGTAGAAGGAAACTGATCTTTGGAGCTATGAGAATATACTTTGATTATAAATATATCTAGAAACAATACATGTCACAATAATTTTTCTATTAATAAGTATGTCCACCTCTATATATGTATATATATACACACTCGTGGCTTATAATATATAAGACAAAATGAATATGTAACTTTTGTATTGATTAGAAGCTTACCTTTCAATGTAAATACTTGGAAATATAGTTAAGAACAATTTATGAGCTTAATATCTTTTGTGGCAGGAATAATTTGTTCGTTTTGTATGTCCTGTCCCCACTATTCATATAAAGCTTCCGCTATATAAATTTATAACCGATATAAGTAATTTAATAATATTAAGTAATATAGAGGAGATGTGACATTACATTTCATTTTTTTGGAGCTAAATATTACATTTCATTTGCTATTGATAAAATACACCTTTCATGGAAGAATAATTAAAAAAAAAACTTATTTAGACGAAATTACTCTCATTTTTAACTAACAAAGCACATCACGAACAAAATCATGTCAGGTAACAATCTACATACTATAAAATTCTCACCCGTACGTGCGTTGCACAAGAAGAATACATATCAAATTATTTAAAAAAAATAAACAACATGAAAGTTTATAAGTTTGTTTTTATTTTTTATTTATTTATTTTTTGTATGGTGAAATTTAATAAAGTTACGTTAACCAAATAATAATGTAAATTTGTCCTAGTCATGTTAAGGTAACTATAATTTACAGTAAATTTTAACTCAATTGTTATCGTTAACGCAAATAAATGTCATTTTATTTTTTACGCTAATTTAGATAAATGACATTATACGAAATAATTATTAGTTGAGTTGTGTCATGTACTCTAAAAATATTTTTTATTTGAAACCATTAAAGCCAAACAACATGAAAATGATATAAATTAATAATACATAAAGATAGTCATATATTTTTTAAAGGAAAATTATTGGTTATTATTAGTATTCATACTAGGAAAAATTAAGAAAAAAGTATAGTTATAACTTTTGATTGACTTAAACTAAAAATAAATATATGCTTAATTTCTATTAATTAGATAACTAATAGTAATTTATCCTCATAATTGATTTTTTTTTTTGGGAGTGTATGATAGGTGCATTTTGTGTTGAGTTGGAGGTAAGGCTCAACGCTCATTACATCCCTCTCTTTTTATGTAAAGTAATTGGTGCTTGAAATTATATCAAAGTGACACTAAATGACAAGTTAAATCAAGTGGGTCTTTTGTTCAAGTGTTTAATTTCACTTATCATTTAATACCACATTTGATTACCGCTTAGACTAGTGTCAAGCACTATTGGTATATAGTACATTTTTTCTAGCAATAAAATTATAACTTGAGTTTGGATTTTCGAGGCAAGTTACTTCCAAAAAAAATATGTACTCCCCCCATCCCAAAAAGATATTCCTCCTTTCTTTTTTTATCCTCCCAAATTATATTTTTCTTTCCTAAGTTAATTTTTTAATTTAATATATCATCGTTTATTGTGCATAGTAATCAACAACAAAAAACAACTAAAGTGAAATATTAAATAAATCAAAGTGTATATTAGGAAATATATTGTTAAATTGTACACTTCCAATAATGTTAAGGGCAATTATATTATCACTACAAGAATTAGTTGTCTGACTACATTTTATCACCACCACATTCAAGAGTAGAAATAGATAGTCACACCACAAATAAATTACATACATAACCAATATATATTATAAAATAAAATGATATAAGAAAAATAAAAATTAAAGTAAAGTAAATGGTGTGGTGCACATTTTCTAAAATTTCATCTAACACCACCGTAACTATCACAATTTTCACTCTCGCTGGAAAGTCCAGTAGTGGAGGCCCCGAGTGAAATATGAATTCTGACTGTTGTATATTGAGCCAGGACTACAATGTGAGTCAATTATGACCAAGAAGTTGAAGACTCTGAGATTTAAGGGTGGAATTGCAACCTGATTTTGTTTACTCACTCACTGTGGGTGGGGTTATACAGTCCACTTTAGACGTGGTGCACATATGATCGTTATATGTGTTAACTATGTTACTTCAAAGTTAGAAGTGGGCGGTGTAATCCCGTCCACAGTGAGTGAGTGAATGGGACTCATTGCAACCCGTGAATTTATTCTATTATTGATAGATATTTTAGCAATTTACAATTACTTTGGTCATGTCCGCAGGATAAAGGTCGGCTTTTCCCCCTAATACCTATCATCTTCACTTTATCATCTTCACTTTTGGGTGGATAATGTAGGGGAAGGGTGACACCCATGGTAAATATTCATTCCTGTTTCTTTTCTTACCGGATTCCTTCTTGTTTATGTATTGTGAATATTATTTATTTTTGTTGTAATTCTTGTGATTAATGTAATAACATTTTGATGTTTTTAATGTGGTGAGAGAATAAAAATAAGGGTAATTATATTACAATTACAAAAATTTATTATCTCACCGTATGTACACCGCAATTAATTGATAATTACACCACAATAATTTTACATTAATATCCTAGCTTTATAGATAAATTAATTAAAAAATCATTCTCCTCAACCATAACCGATTGAACATTCAAGCACCCCATCAAAAAGAATTTCAAGAACCCTCCACCACCCCGAGCATTCTATCAATTCAATTTTTTTGTCGGAAGTGCCGACGCTCTTCCGATCTAAGATTTTGAAGCAGAAGATTACCCCTTTTGTGATACGCGCTTCAATTTGCGATGAAAGAAATGCAAACAAAAGCAAAATAGTTAATTGGACTCTTTGCATTTACTCATTGGAGAACAAAAGAAGAGGAAAAAAAGTAGGAATGTTCCTATGAACAGCTACCATACTAAATTATAGGATTAAAAAATTTTAGAGGGACATGAAAAAGAGACATTATTAGGTGATATTATTATGTGGCACATTTATATTAGATGATTAAAAAGTAGTCATGTAATCATCACCTAATGAATGTGTGCCACATGAGAATGTCACTTAATAATGTCTTATTTTCATGTCCCTCTAGAATTGCTCTAACAGGAAAACCAAAAACCTGATACTTGAACTAGAGCGTTGGAAAAGAATTGGGACGAAGATGATTGGTGGGAAACATGAATGTCGGGGTGGAAGGAAAAAAATATTATGTTAAACAGTATTCAAATAAGGTTATTAGTATAATTTAACTTAAGGGTTTTTAAGTAATTTGAAAAAATGTGGTGTATGAAATAAGAGGTGTAGTGGTAATATAATTACCCTAAAAATAATAATGAATAACATAGTTAAATGAAGGTTGTTGTGTAAATTTATCAAAGAGCATTTTAATACAATGTAGTTATATTAACGCTACATGTTTTACTAATCACACTACATATTAATTTTGTTGAAAGTTCTTAATGTTTCAAAATTATATATTTACGTTCATAATCTTTTGATAGTATTTTTCATCGTCAATTTTTAACCGGTTAACACATTTTATATGTCAGACATCAGTTTTCTTTCGAAAAAATTGAAAATCTTCAAGCACCTCTCGGAGGTGCTGTTACAGCACCTTCTACCCCATGTGGCATGCATTGATGCACACTATGTCTATTTCAAATCCATGTGGCGTGCATCAATGCAGGCCATATGGGGTAGGAGGTGCTGTTACGAGAAGTGTTTGAATATTTCCGATCTAAAAAAATATGTTAAGATAGTGTAAAAATTTTATTTGCTTATTGTATTTTAAATAAGAAAAAACAAAGAAAAAATTAAAACAAAAACACAATAAATTATTTATTTATTTAAAAGTAGGCTAATATAATTTTTCAAAAAAAAATCATTAATACCGATATAAATAAAAAATTGATGATAAAAATATGAAACAAAAATATTTGAAATGTAAATTATATCAATTCTTATATATTAAGGACTACAATTTCAATTAAATTGTGGTGTAAATATAAAAATGTGTGGTGTGAATATAATTAGCCTCTAATAGTGACAATATAATTGCCATAATGTTAAATAATGTTTATTTAATCTATGTGAAAAAATAAAAAGAGAATATCTTTAGAGTAATTCTAGGAGGACATGAAAATGAGATATTATTAGGTGATATTTTCATGTGGCACACATTTATTAAGTGATGATTACATGATTATTTTTTCATCATCTAATACAAGTGTGCCATATAAAAATGTCACTTAAGAATATCTTATTTTTATATTCTCTTAAAATTTCTCATATCTTTGTTGGGCGGAAGGAGTATTTTTCTTATAAACTGTCAAGTTGATTAACATTCAAATTCTTGAAGTTACGTATACGTACGTGTGACTTTGAAATTGCTGTTCATAGTTTGTCTCATACTCTAATTGGCAATATTTGTAAATTATTATATTATTATATCTTAGGGGTTTGTATGGCAAATATAATTTGAATTATTATCTTTTTTGTTTGCGTCACGGGATGGTACAAAAAAGTGATATCTCTACTATATAAAAGAGCTGGTTGGTGGGGCCCATCGTCGTCGCTATTTTGTCGCCTTCCTTCGTCTCCCAATTGTTTTGTACTTTTTTACCCTTCTTTTCATTTCTTCCTTAAAGTAGCCAACTCTCCCTTCCCTTGTTCTCTCATCTCTGTACGCTCAATACTCAGACTAATTTTAGACCACAAAATATTCAGCCACTCTCTTCTCCTTCTATGTTCTCTTCTCTATGCTGTCAAGAGTGTGTCTGTATACGTTCGTCTCTTTCTGTCACTCATCCGAAGCTTCAACAATGGACGATCTTATGACTGTGTTCTCCAGTGTCACGCGTCTTTGATTTTTAGGCAGGTATGGGCTATCCTTCAGATTTGTGGGTTTTCGTGGTCAGTTTTGGTGTCAATTTGTGAGTTTCCCGTTTCGATTTCGTGGGTTTTGTGCTCGATTTTGGTGTCATTTTCTAAGATTTTTGGAAGAGCCATTCAAGAATCTTGCTGGGTCGATTGGGTTTTGATATGCTCGCCATCTTCTCCTTGAAGGTTCTCATACTGGGTTGCTGCTCTTTTTTCCCCCTCTCTCCATTGCTTGTTGCTGCTTCTTTTCCCCCTCTCCGGCCACCTGCATTGCTGTTTAAGGTCCGAAATTTTTTATTGTATTCCTCGATAAACGTGTCAGTATTTCTAAACATATGTGTTGATTTGTTTATCTTTATGTCTATTGTGTTATTTTTCTCTTGTTTATAAATGTTCCAATTATTTGATGAGTTACGACTTAAGAGAATAACAGTAAATCTAATTTTTTTGTTGTAATGGCATATAAATAAGTGTAGAAGAGGGAAAGTAGATTAGTATAGTATTGATGCTAGGAAAAGAAGCACGCCCAAAAAATTTTAGAGACAGTGAAGCTTGAAGAAAACTGAATGCATTTCGGTAGTACAAAGCTAGAAACAAAGAGAGTTTTTCTGGATATATGTTCAAGGAGAAGCACCAAAAGCGTTGAAGGGATGACCATCCTTCTCTGAAAAGGTATATAATAATTATTTTCCCTTAGGAATTATATATTTTCATGAAAAATAATATCTTTTTACTTTTCAATGTTTTTATCACTTCTAAAATGTAGAGGAATCATTGGTTATTTTTTCTTTGATTTGTTAAGAGATCCTTTTGCATATAAAACTTGTTCAAAATACTTCTTCTGCACTCCCCTTCGTGCATTTTTCCTAAGATATTTTCTTAGCTCTTATCCTATGTAAATT
>CAVNYN010273333.1:0-11982 GCA_963692815.1 Nyctanthes arbor-tristis | reverse complement strand
CCCCCCCCCGCCCCCCCCCCGGTGTTCAGTGAAGTGTTTGGACACCATTCTCATACAATACGTGAATAATATTCATCTACTGCCTAAATAAAAAATTTTCCTCTCTTTCTACAGGCACCACAATAGAATGAATACAAGTGAATCCTTTAGCAGTCAACAATGGATCTAACAACCATAGTCAATAAGTTCACCCGAAAAATGCAGGAAAAACAAGCTACAGTGCCTAAACTTCCCAAATATATAAACAACAGGTTTTCCCTCCTTGATCAGGTAAATAGTAGCATAAACACCAACACTCTCGAATTTGGAAGACCAAGAATTCATTAGCTGCTACCTCTGTTTAAGGTAAAGGGATGATGAACTTTCAGAAGGGGATAAAACAATAAGGTAGGTAGCTTGTGCTGGAGTGACAAATTAGGAACCATTCCTCGTTCCTTTTTGAGTCATTCAGAATATTCTCAGCAGAGATGCCTGAGCATCAAGAGCCCTGATGTACCAAATTCACTATGAAAAGGAAAATTTCAATAGATAACGTGTAATAACATTATTAATTTTCTATTCAATTATTTTAGAGAAGAAAAAAGTAACCTATGTCTAAATCAATATGCTAAAAAACACCAGCAACAGCAGAATTATAACTACTTATAGAAATTAGAGGTCCTCATACATGAGTGAGTGAAAACCAGGACTGCAAGCGTAAGAAAGTCTACCCGACCTTGAAGCTTAACATTTAACAGTATGTGCATTACAATCGCCCATCTATTTATTGATCACACAATTTGAATAACTGGATATTTAAATTTGCGAATAGGTATCTGTTATTTTAATTATATACTAGAGATGATAGCTATAACACCTAATTGGAAACACTCCAGTTCTACTTAAACGCATGGTAGAAGTATAATTGTCTAAAATAAAATCCAATGTTAGGTTAAGTGTTCGTCTAAAACACAATAAAAGATTTCAGAATGTTCAATTCAGTTTTAATTCTTGAAATTTGGGCAAGATATTCAGGAGATTCATCTTGTGTAGAAGAAAATATACCCATTTACGTGAGAATTTTAATGCAGGATTTTTCTGACCACACGCCTTTTCTGTTCACCACTATATCTCTGCTTAAGCAATCTCACGAGTTTCCGACATTGATTGTCCACCTTTACTAAGTCTGAACATTTAACATTTGATACCATCCCTGAGATATTCTAAACTGAAAACACTAACTCATGCGACTCACTTTCAAACTTAAATATGATGGCTAAATTTGTAAACTTAAATATGATGGCTAAATTTGTAACTGTCCTGTAACTGATGAATAAACACTTTCTTCTATCTGAAAGTGATCTGATCATTTAAGCAGGACCCGAATTAATAAGCCCACAAAATCCATAATGAGGAAGTCTGTTCATGTTTCGCTGCAAGAAAGACTAAAAGAGATTTTCCTTTTTGCCCCCCTCAACTGATCCAGCCACAAGATAAAAGTAAAAATACACTGTTATGGATCTGGAACCAGAAAAAGAGAAAGGGCAACTAGAGGAAAAATGCAAAGCTTACGAGGACATATAAACAAGAATCACAATGCAAAGAAGTATTGGAGTTTGAAAATAAAACAAAGGCGTATTGCTGTCTTACCAATGTTTTTGGCAAAGATGGTGTCACAGGAATCAATTGCTTAGATTGTCTGATTGCAAGTTCTTCAAGTCTATGAGTTCCAGCAGATAACTACCAAAAGAATATAGTGAGTAAGCACACGGATTTATTATCCCCCATAAAAAGGTGGGGTAGGGATTGAAGGGGATGAAGCTACCTGAGTAGAAGTCTGAGTGCGAGGAGGTCCCTGAACCACAGCTTCAGCCATATTGAGACCAGTGGTTGTGCTCATGGCCATAGAGGTGGGGCTTGAGGGAGGGGCTTGTTGGCTGGATGAAACTCCGGTTCCATTACTTCCAGCTAACACAGGCACCTCTGCCAGAGCTGATGTCCATTTTTCACCACCTATCATAGCTGAGGAACCCACCGGTAAGTTCTGGATGACAGCACTCAAGCCAGGAGATGGAACTCTTCCAATATCCGGAGTGGCTGGTCTTTCTTCTGCTCCGAGGGAGGGGAAATCTCTTTCAAATGCAGCTTTGTTCGCACTGCCAATGGGACTGCCCTTGATAACCAACCCATTGCTACTGTTTCCACTCTGACTGTTAGAGTCCGTTACAACTTTCTTAGGCCAGTTCTCTAAGCGTTTCCCAGATATCATCGACTGTGAACGTCTTAATCCATCCCTCTCCAAGCTACTAGGCAAAATGTTCCCTAATGGGTCTGAAAAGTCGTGCCGCCTACGGTCTCCAAAAACTGACTTTTCTTTATCACGAGAATCACTTGCATCCTTCTCCCAGTCCCTGTCTCGGTGGTTTCTAGAAAAACTATTGTAAGACCTCAAGTGAGTTGAACCATTACTACTGGAACTACGTCGAAAATATGAGGAAGTAGTCCTGTCAAAACCAAGTGATCGCCCTAAATCGTGGCCGTTGCTATTCACAGAAGACCTATTTCTTGCAAGCTTCGGTCCGGCATTATCATCTAAGACAATACACACACAGTTAGAAATCAGCATAACCCAATTGAACATAAAACATTTTAATACAAGGCACTTCAAATGATGTTAACATTACCTGTAGCGCCGCCACCACTCAGACTTCCACCATTTTTCAACCATTCCGGTATTAATGTGGGCTCACTTCTTTCCATAATTAGTGCCAAACATGATCATATATGAAAGAAGAAAAGACTAGTCGTATTCAAATTAGTGACCACACCTTTAACTCAGGGCATTAACCATAGAAAACGAACACACTTCTCCATACAAACAAACTTAGAGGCATCTTCACCGAGTTAATTCAAATGTACTTTAATCTCAAAGTCCTTAGTGCACTGCTTTATCACTCAGTGGCCCTACTATGCAAATCAAAAATTCACAATTTGCACATGAATTCCTCCAAGATAAAAGAACCCTTACCAAATAAAAGAATCAGAACTGTCCTATACAGGGTTACCAGAGGCTTCTTTTCTCTTTGTACAATGTATTTAGTGTAAAATCCAACCAGGAAGAAACCTACTGATTATATTAGAAATGCCTTCTGCAATCTTTTCAATAGCCGGTATCAAAAAGTGCCCATCAAGGAAACCGAGTTGAAGAAAAGAACGCCAATATGACCCACGCAAACCAGACCCCACTCCATGCCTAAAAAATATCAAAAAGAGGCGGAAACTTCTAGAACCACCCCACGTTAGACGAAACAACAGAGAGATTAAGAAAGCCCAGACCCCCAAATCATCCAATGATGGCAAACAAACCCCAGAAATTCAAGAAAAATCCGATGGGTTCAACAGTCCGGAATCGGCAATATTACCAAAAATGCTTGTATCTTTTAAAGATTTAAACAATCACGGAACGACCCTGATTCTAATAAAGAAGAAACATATACCCCGGAGTCTGGTGTATGGAAAAAAAACCCTTGTCCTCCTGGCCGCCTTGAGTTGGTGGTTTCAGAGCCTCAATAGCTGTGTATGGAAAATTCGAGAGAGAGAAAGGTTAATGCGTTGCGGTTCCCAAATTCTGGTTTCCTTATATACTGTGTGTGATGAGTGAGACGAAGATGATTATTGTAGAGAGAAAGGAGATTATAGATAGAGATTTGTATGTATATGTGTGCGTGTTTAGAGGAAGTTGTGTTTTTGTGCGTCTCTTTCTTCAGAGGAAGATTGGGAAGAAATTCTTTTTGTTTATTTGTTTGTGTGTGTTTGTTTAATTTTCTCCGTGTAAACTTCCAACGCCACGAATCGCGTTATGTGGGGGTCTGTGAGCCCGGGCGGTACCACCTGAACTAGAATAAGTATAACTTGATTATGTGAAAGAAGAAATTCTCGGTAATTACGTCAGACCTCCGTCATCAAAAAATATTCCTTATTTCTTTTTTTAATCGTCTACAATTACATTCTCTTTTTCAAAGTTCATTTTTTAGTTTTTTAATATACATTTATTTATAGTGCATAGTAATCAACTATAAATAACAATTAAAGTAAAATATTATTAAATAAATCAAAGGGTATATTATGAGATATATTATTAAATTGTATATTTCTAATAACATTAAATAACATTTTCTTAATTTATGTGGACAATGAAAAGGAAAAATCTTTGTGGGACGGAGCGAGTATACGTGTAGTATTTGTTTATAACTCTTCGTTTTTGTAGCTGCTTTTTTATATTTTTATTCGATGAAAAGTGATTTTTTTTAAATATATGGTGAAAAAGTAAAGAGAGGTTATAAAGAAGAGTAAAAAATTATCATTTACTAAAAATGTGTTGTTGATATGAGTTTGATATGTTAATAAGTTTTGTAGTAAAAAAATAAGTTATTGACAACCAGCTCTTAAGGTTTGTTATTTGTAGCAAGAATTTAGCTTTTTAGATAAAAAGAAATTATTGTTTGAAATGTGTAGTGGAAAAGTAGAAAGAGATTATAGGGAATTGTAGAAAAGTGATATTAGAATTGTTGAGTTTGAATTTAACAACATATATTGCAAATTTTGATATAAAGATCTCGGGTGTCTCCGTTATAGAGGCACCCCATATATATAAAGCATTTTCTAGTATTCTAAAATCATTGAAACCTCATACTCCAATCAAATAAAAACAAAAATTGGGCTCCTTATATTCACTTGACAATTCTTTTTTTGCTTGGAGTATCGAGTTAGCTAAGTTTTGTTATGGAGAGGAAGACGTCACATTCACATGCACTAGGTGTCTCAATAATAGAGACACGCAATGTCTCCAAATCATTCCATCATAAATTGCTTGAATTCTTTGTTTCAAGCTAACCCTCAAAATCAAAATCACATCTACATTCTATAGAAAAAGAATGTAAAAATCGACTTCAACATATTATTTTATTTATAGATATATATATATTATTTTATTATATGCAAAAAAGCAGAAAAAAGCACGAGACGAGTACTAGATCAAGACAAGATGGCTATGATTATTTGATTAAATTAAATTAAATCTTCAATCTGATTTACTTTTTGAATGGGATTTAAATTTCATACCATTTATAACATTCATGCGTCCCCTCAAGAGACATATTCAGAAATAAAAGAGTGGGTAACATCAACCCAGTACATATCATGAGACAAAGAAATCGAAAAAGCTGCAAAACAATGGGCTATGATATTCTGATCTCGCGGGATATGGCAGTAAGAGCCACATTTGCAAGCCACAAGAAGACCATTAATGTCTGATTGATGGAGTAATAGGCACGTCAGGAGCTTCTTTTAGGAGCTGTTGTACCACCACGAGCGCATCAGTCTCGATTCTCTTCAAGTTTAAGTTGTGGCGCGCCACAAATAGGAGTCTCTCTCTCAGCGCCCGCGCCTCCGCCACTGCTGGGTCTGCTTCGCCAAGCTTCCACACAGCAAAGCCCCTCATGATGATCCCTTGCCCGTCCATCACAACTCCCCCCAGCCCAAGCGGTCCCTCAGATTCCCGTACCGCAGCATTAGTGGAAAGAACCAAACCATCATGGACCCCCTCAGCATTAATCCACCGATCGCCCCCTCTCTCCCCACTCTAAAAAGCCTGCCATTTCCTCTTAGTAACTGCCCCTTGTTTCTGCTTATGTTGATATTCAGAAATAAGAATTCGAATGGTGTCACATGAGTAATCCACCAAGCACAGTTTACCTTATTTGTTGTGTAAGTTGCGCTAGTTCAACTCAAGTTCTCCCTGACCACATGTAGAATGGAGTGACCCTAACAGGTTGTGAAAGTCAAGTTGCACGCCACTAGATGAGCCAACTCGGATGCTCTCCCAGTATCCAAAATTTTTCCAGAACCGCTTCACCCAATCACATTCCAAAAACACATCCCCATCCACTGCCTTACACCGTGGGCATTGCAATTGAGTATCAATATTGAGCCTCCGTAATCTTGTCATTATTGGAATAGCCCCTTTAGACAGCCTCCAAATAAAGTCACAGATCCTTGGCGGAAGCTTTAACTTCCACAGCCGTGACCACCAATCCGATGCATGTGAGCTTTCCAAATCAGCCTCTCGGTCCAAAGTATGGGCTAGGTGATAACCGCTTCAAACAGTGTAGGTGCCTGTCTTAGTATGATGCCAAATCATTTAATCTCATTCACCTCGACGAATAGGAATCCCATAGATTCTATCCCTATCCAACGGCCAGAATATTGAGTTAACAAGCTCAGCGTCCCATTCGTTATCCTTCCTAACTCACTAACCCGTTCCATCCTCTTGACAGGAGAAGTAAGTGGCCTCAAACTTCCCACCGTCGGCAGCCAATGGTCCACTTCGTCTCCCACTCTCCATCGCACTCCTTTCGCCAACAAACTCTTTCCCTACAATAAGCTCTTCCAAAGATATGAACTCCCTGGTTTATTGGTGGAATGGAGAATATCTGCATTTGGAAAGTATTTCCTTTTCAAAAGTTGGCCAGCCAAGGACTCTGGGTCTTGCATGATTAGCCAAATTTGCTTCGCAAGAAGCTTCTGGTTAAAATCCCGAAAGTCACGAAAATCGAGGCCACTATTCGACTTGGCTGTACACATAGTGTCCCATTTAACTCATGTCATCTTACGCTTGCTACTCTATTCACTCCACCAGAACGTCAAAATTAAGCTCCACATCTCGTTGCATAAGTTCTGAGGAACACGAAAAATGCTCATCACATATGTGGGCATGGCTTGTAGTACTGCCTTGATCATAATCTCCCGCCCTGCGTAGGAAAACATTCTTTGGTTCCAAGCTTGGACACGCTTTTAGAGTTTTTCCTTTAAGGTGCCAAAGGTCCTACATTTATTAATCCCTACCACCGCTGGCAATCCAAGGTATTTGTCATGCTGCCGCACAATATCCACTCCAAACAATGCTCCAATCTCCAGACATAGATGGAAAGGCACATTTGGAGAGAAGGTGATAGAGGTCTTTTATATGTTCACTTGCTGCCTTGACGCTCTCTCTTACCTGGCTAGTATTTCCATCACAGAAGCGGCTTTCCCCTACTGTAGCCCTTCTAAAGAGAATGGAGACGTCTGCAAAGAGAAGATGGCTCACTTGGGGCCTAGTCCTTGAGCATTTCACCCCAGATATATCACATCTCTCATCACCTTGGGAAATAAGAGACGTAAAAGCTTTTGCACAGAGTATGAATAGGTATGGTGACAGAGGGCACCCCTGGCGAAACTCCTTGCTTGGATCCATTCTTCCAAGACATTCCCTATTTTTAGTAAAGCTGGAAGAATGTGTGGATATACAATTCATAATATAGTCAATCAGCTTTCTAGGAAAGCTCATCCGCGCCATTACCTCATGTACAAAACACCATTTCACCTGGTCATAAGCTTTGCTCATGTCCAACTTTAAAGCAAAGAAGGCCATCGTTCTGTTGTTCTTCTTGTGAAGAGAATGTAAAATTTCAAAGGCCACGATAACATTATCTGAGATCAACCGCCTGGGCACAAAAGCACTCTGGTTGCATAACACTAGTGAATGAAGAGTGCTCTTTATGCTGTTTGCTATACATTTCGACACCAATTTATAAATCACATTACATAGAGAAATGGGTCTATAATCACGCAGAGATTCAGGGGACTTTGTTTTGGGGATTAACACAATAATGGTCTGATTAAAATCTTTAACATTACACCCATTATTCAAGACTCGGAGACAAACAGATGAGATTGGACCTTTTAATACCTCCTAATGTGCCTGACAGAAGACGATCTAAAAACCATCAACCAAAGGAGTTTTGTTCCGCTCCATACTGAAGAGCGCTTATGTAATGTCTCGGTTAGTGAATGGCTTCTCCATGTGCCTGAAATCCTCACCGGCCAAACATCTACAAATGCCACTCCCTCCCTTCCACTAAATCAGTCACAAACGGATTACTGCTTGTGAAAAGCTTGGTATAGTACTCCTGAATGTGTTCCAAAACTGCCTCATTCCCCTCAATCCAATTTCCCCGAGCATCTATCAGTTTCCTAATAGTATTCTTTTTCTTCCTCTATGATGCTAGACAGTGAAAAAAATTGGTGATCTGATCTCCTTCCTTGAGCCAAGCCACTCTCGACCGATTTCACCAATAACTTTCTTCCCTACCCTGCTCCTCCTCACACTCGCCCCTCGACAACCAATCACATCATTTCTGCAGTTCATCAACCTGGCACCTCCAACCCTCGGAGCTCACTTCTACTCCAATTAGTGAGGTTAACCGGACAAGCCTCCAAATTTGCCACGATAACAGCGGCATCATTGCTGCTTATGGTTGCTCTTTCCAAACCCTAAGGAAATCATTGATCTTGTGATGATACACATCATACTGCAGCTAAAAGGTCTCATATCTGAAAGGTTTGCGTCTTCCAGCCTATCTAACTTGATCAAAATCGGCCTATGATCTGACCGTTCATACATAAAATTGCCAAACTTAACATTATGACGTTCCTGGACCCACTGCCCATTGCCAAAGGCCTGGTCAAGTCGTGCTTGAATACGATGCCGACCCCGTCTACCATAGTGCCATGTCATTGCTCGACCCGAGTATCCCTAATCTTGTAGTAAACATTCGGCCACGACTTATCGAAAAGACTACATCCAATGTAAAGGTCTCGCTTCACTTCCCATACGATCAGTAAGGTATAAAGTCTCATTAAAGTCTCCACAACAAAGCCATGCGGTCTCATCTTGGTACAACAATTTCTGAAGCAGCTCCCATGACTGGTATCTGTTCTAAGTGTCAGGATTCCCATAGAAACTAGTAAACCGCCAAGCCTGCTCATTTCCTCTGCTAACCCACGCATTGATCTGGCCCGAAGAGAAGGATCTGACAGCTACATCCCAATCTTCATCCCATAACAACATCAAGCCTTCACTCCTACCCCTGCTCTCGACCACAAAATTTCCCACAAAACCTAACTGGACACGTACCCTTTTTGCCCTAGCACTATTCAGCCTAGTCTCAGACAGGAAAACTAGACCCGAGGAATAAGTACGGACAAACCTCCATAAAGATGTGAATGTACGGGGGTTCCCCAGCCCCTGTACATTCCAGCTGAGATAACTCATTGTGATCGGCAGTCTTGTTGAGCAGGACTCGCCGTTGCATTAGAAATATCCTCCTCTATACCCACTTAATTATCCTCTTCAATTAGTTTTCCCCTCTTCACAGAAACTAGGCAATTTTCGTTTCTCTTTCGGATGGACTCGTATGCCCCTCACCCTAGCACCGCTCCCCATTTGAATGAGTTTGTTGGGTGAGTGCCTTTTTCCATTTCCTCTTCCCGCTTCGCTTCCCCTTCTCTCTCTCTCTCTCTTTTCTCCCCCCTCTCCAAAGTAATCTTCTCTTTTCCCTTCCGCTTACCCCTTTCTCCAACCACCCCCTCATGTACTACAACCTCTCGCAAGTTAGCCACACTGACATTGATATCCGCCAACCCCTCCGTACCCATATTAAGAGCCACCACAACACCTCTCACTGCCTCAGCACCGGGTTGTCCCCTTCTGCTATTACCTCCACTTGCTCGTTTTTCCCCACTCCTTCCCCCACTTCACGCCTCTGGCCACTGGCCACACTCCTCAAGTCCTTCTAGATACTTTGTCCAGCGCCCCCCGAGCCAGTAGCATCCCTCTGACCCTCTCAACCTGCCACGCTTCTCAGTTAAGCAACGCTCAATGGACGTGCAGTCTCCTTGTGAATCCCCACCTCTATCATCTGCCATCACTCTTGCCCGTCTTCTTCTTCTCCCAGGTATAAAGCATAGGTGTTCGCCATATTTAAACACCTCTCGCCCATTCTCAACCCGCCTTTTTTGACAAACATTCAATGAATTTGTAACCAATGACGCCAGACCGATAGCAAAAGTCCGGAATCTCTCATATCGTAACAAAAAAATAAACTCCTCATGCAATGCACTTAGAACCACAGTAACCCCACGTCTCAATGCCATTCTCATATCAACCCGAACTAACCCTAGGCATTATCCTCGTGTAATCAACCTCCTCCACCTCCCCGAGTAGCGTCCCCACTTGTCGCACCACCGCCTCTGTACAACATATTAGCGGCACATTCACCAAATGTATCCAAAAGGATACCACGTAGAATTCTATTGCTGTTATATCCCCTACCCTTTTGGCCACTTTAAGTGATAGCAATTGGTTGTTAAAAATGGAACACAAAGATGTTGGTGCTCCCCTTTTACTCCTCTGTAAAGCCTCTTACCTTCTGCCAAACCCCACACAGCATACGCTCCAAGGCGTCTTTGTTTATCGGTCGCGATCCCAAAATCCTCCCCACCAGGCAAAGTTCAATATTAACTATGCCCTCCACGCAGTCGTCTTCATACAAGATCATGTGAAGAGTTGTTTTATCATCAAGTTTTAAACTTTCGCACAACCACCTAATATCCCCGGGATCCATCATCATAATTGTTATTCAAGCGTGAATTTGAGAAAGAAACAGTAACAATAGTAGAAGAAAATTGAAAAACGGCCAAGAAACCTGCTGACGAAAGCCAAAGAATGGATAGGAAACCCTAATTCGCGTTGAGAGAAAATGGAGTGAATAGGGGAGTACTCGTTATTTTACTTTCAATTTGATTTCAATTATAATAATAAACTTTCTCTTAAAAATATCATTTGTCCCAACCGCTTTCGTCATAGTAGTAATAGTAGTAGTAGTAGTAGTGGTAATAACAACAACAACAACAAAAACAATAACTACTTCATCAATTTCACAATTACAATTCATTTTTTACATAAAATGTGTGATATATTTTCTTATTACTCGATTATTATACAAGAATATAATCCCATATTTCTTCACACCCCACATCACACATATGTGGTTATTAATTGTAAATTGGATTAAAGAGTGATGATTATTTTTCCTTATTTGAAGTGGGAGTTTTGTTTGTCAGGATAATAATATTATTATTGTAAGATGGGACTAATGTGTGACAAGGGGTGTGAAATAAGGTGGGAATGTAACATAATCCCAAATTAAGACAGATTATTAGAATTCTAAAGATATCCAAAATACATAGAAACAAGGTTTGTGAAATAAAACCAGTTCAACTTTGAAGCGCATTTACACAAAGTATGATGGTGTCAAATATATGCATGTGTGTGCTGCGGTATACAGATACAGTTATAGGGATTGTGTGGGAATAAAAGATATGATTATCTATGATTAAATTGTTTTCAAAATTCATCAAACGAAGGATATAATCATTATTTTTTAATTTTCACTTTTGGATGGTCAAATTGATAGTTTTCATTAAGAGGACCTTGTATAAATTTGCAAAGGTTTATGAAGTATGTTCATAAAACAAAAATTAATAACCTGAATGTAAAAAGTTACACAGTTTAAGGACCGCATTTGCTATTTGTCAAAACATAAACGAAGGGTTAGTTGAGCCCAAGTCCAATTAATTCATGAACAGAGTACATCATAAAAACTTTTTGGAAGTTTGTTTAAAATACTTCTCATACATGTGGCACACATAGATATATGCCACGTGAATTTGAAATACACATGGCTTTAATTTGAAATATATGTGGTGTGCATATATATATGTCACATGAGTAGGAAGTTTTTTAACAAAACTTATAGGGAGTTTTTGAAAATTTTCTTTGATCAACATTAGGCTTGGGCTTGTTTTGAGTTGGTTATAGTCTCAAGAAAACTAAACCGAGCCTTTTTTTTATAGGAACATAACACACATAATTATCTGCAAAAATGGGTATCCTTCTTAGATTTATGGGTACAGTGTATTGTGTGCATGTGTGTGTAAAATAAGACATTATCATTGATATAATTAGGCCTGAGTGTTCGGGTTTCGAGTTCGGGTATTGGATTGACAAAACACAGACTAAATATTTCGGTTCGAGTTCGGTCTTGAAAACCGCAATCGCGT
>CAVNYN010273332.1:0-53805 GCA_963692815.1 Nyctanthes arbor-tristis | reverse complement strand
TGGGCTGCTGATGCAGTCTTTTTTTGCATGTCTGGTGGTGTTTTTGTATATTTTAGATTAGCTTTTTTTTTTTTTTTTTTTCCCACTTATTTTCTAATGTAATAGTTGAAAAGGGTTGAAAAATTCCCCATTTTTCAGTTGTAACGTTTTCTGTCTATGAAATAAATAAAGTTTTCTTTGGGGCAAAAAATTATCTTGAACATTTGTCAAAGTTCAAGTGTTCTCTACTTAATTTTGGAGAACTTGGAGAATGGTACAAAAGAGGGGACATGGGAGATTCATGACTGTAGTCATGATATTTCTTTAGAATATTTTATTTACTTTTTTGGGATCATTGTAAATTTTAGTATAGAATTATGCAGATTAGTCATGATACAATTGACGAACTATTGACTTCAAAGGAATATCATTCCAGTTTTAAAATATACTTTCATATCAAGTATATTACATGCTTGTTCAATTTTTCACCTTCTTTGAAAAAGCACCAAGATTTTATATTTACAGATGTGACATAATATTTCAGACAATAAGGACTACATAATTCAACCCCTAAATACATAAATGGTGATTGATAATAATTCATTGCTGCCTTGTAAGCTCCTCAATTCCTTGCACCTTTGATTTCCTTTCAGCAGCATTGCCATCCATGCAAGGGGCATAACATCAGAAACCATTCTTGTTTTGTTTTCAACCCTGCAGACAATCCACACAGCATTTGATTAAAGAGCAATTAATGGAAGTGTAATATCTACAGCTTTGCTGGACATTTTCTCAAGTTTCACTATCATGAACCACCCCCACATTAACCATTTGCTGGATTCCTGAACTAACAGCAGAGACCATGAACTATGAAGACATCACTATATATGAACTATGAACTAACAGCTCAAATTTCAGTTTCTTTGCACTATATATGAAATTCATTGATCACTCAACGTCTCATTTTACCATTAATTACCAGGCAGACCTCGATGAGGATGGAGCATAATTAAAAAAAGATACCATTAATGCACAAAGGAGCAGAATTTCATAGCAGTGAATATCCAATTCACAACCCCCTGCCCATACCCCTACCACCCCCGCCCCCCTCCCAAAAAAAAAAAGAAGAAAAAAGAAAAAACTACAGGTGAAAAAAGCCGTATGATAAATATAATTCCCATCACAAAAATAATTGAAATACCTCCTACAACTATATAATCGCCTCTCGAAATTGGGTAGAGCAAAGGGATTGCAGATGAGGAACCACAATCGAAATCCCAATAAGTGGAGTTGTAATTTGCCAGATCCAGAATCGAAATCGGTAGATAAACCAGATTTACCTGGTTTAGATTTGAAACGAGTTCGTCCACAGAGTGAAATTGGGAAAAGAAGAGGATTTGAGAGGCTATTTGAGAGGCTGGGATTTTCAGAGGTGGAAGATTGAACTCGCTCGTATCTATAGGAGAAGCAAACGCCGTTTGTTAATTATAGAACCAGTTTTGATTTAAGTTGAGTTGAGGTGGAAAATTAAATACAAGTGTCTTTAATTTATTGGCCGGACAGCAAAGGGGACATGAAGCGGGGACAGCAGATCTGGGCTCCTTTTTGGCATGCACATACTGAAAATTCTATGGAGAGTCTTGATTCCCCCAATGGTGTATGGCCACATGGAGAGTTTGCTCTCTCTAAAGGAGAGCAGGACTCTCCATAGAAAGACTCATGCACATACTACATTTAATTTGGCTTTTCTTTTCCCTTTTTCTAGTTTTTATAGAATGATTACTTAAAAACAATAGGTTGAAGTGCTTCTTTTGGAAAAAACAATCATATTTGATGGATTACTTTACACAGTTCTTCTATAGAGTCATTATAGTGTCTAATGGAGTATGTGACAGGATCTCATTGGATACGCTAGGGAACTCATCTCTTCAATGTGTCAAATGAGATCCTGTCATATGATTCATTGGATACTATACATAGTGTCTAATGGACTCCATAGAAAATTTTTTATTTTACACATGGAATAGAAAATTTCCAAATAAAAGAAAGCACTTCAGATGATGGAATTGAACACGAGAGAATATACAAAAAAAAAAAAGGAAAAAAGAAGGGATAAGATATATTGATCTGTATAAAACTTTTAGAAACCCACGACCCATTGAAAATGCGCTTAGTAAAGCACAATTATCTTCGAAGTTCTAAACCGTGAATTTTAAGAGAACTCTACCTAAGAGATAATGAAATTGAAAGTTTTTGTTTTCTTTTGTCCCCTTTTTTTTAACAGAAATGTCTCGTTCATGGAACATCTGGTCCACATCATCCAAGAGAAGATCTGGTATGAAAGACAAACAAATGAGTTACTACCACTTAGAATAATCCTGGTACACGTCACGTATATTATTATTGATATTCGCGATTTATTCGACAGACGTGTACTTTGTCTTTCTTTATTATTTTATTAAGATATGCGTACGAATAGGTAGAGAAGTGGGCACGTGTATATTCCTTTCTACTAGTTTATATACCCATTATTATTTTTTTAATTTTAATTCTCTACATAATTTATTCAGAATCATTAATCAATTGCAAATTTGAATTTTATTTTCTTGAACACAAGGATTCATACTTAATTGAAAAGTACCTAATATTAAACATTTTTTATTTTTCATTTTATTATTATTTCTAATACATAAACAAACAAGTATCCAATTTCATACCCAGTTTTTTACAATGCCCTACACAGCTTGTTAAGTGTTAACCGCGTAATACTTATCTTATTCAGTACGAGTACTTGCTAGTGTTAAGTACATCGGACATTTTTTGTGTTCCTATACCTATGTTATTCGCTTCTGAAAGTAACCATGAGATGCTACAAAGCCTCATGTGTGTTCTTTATTATTATCATCATCATCATCATTGTCATCATTATTGTTTTTTTAATAAGATGGGAATTGTATGGGTGAAAGGTAAAATCCCTTCTTTGTTCAAGAAATAGAAGACAAGACTCAAGTGGTCTGATGACACTTTTGTTAGTTTCTCGCAAAGAAAACACACTTGGTCAGATTATCTATAAAAATTTACTCATATGCAACGCTCCTAATAAATCATGGTGACTCCCAAGTTGTAGCTCGAAGATTGGGCTGACCCCGTGGGAAAAAGGTTTCGGGCGAGAAACAAGCATGTATCGTAGTATATTGGACACCCGATATACACCCGATTAACCATGTAATTGCTATCTCATCACGTACAGGTAATTTTGTCAAGTATATTGGACATTATTTGCACTCCTATTGCTATGCCTGTGATATTCGCTTCTCGAAGTAAACATCGGATGCTACAAAGCCACGTGCATGTTTGTTATTTTTTAATCGTTTTTTTCGTAAGACAGAGAGTGTACGGGTGGAATACTAATGTGAACCGCAATAAGATATACCAGTAATTAAGGAGGCGTCCTTACTACTAGCTAAACAAACCACATTAGTCACAAGTCCCACTAATTCTATTTTCTTCTAGAACATAAACCGATCAAGCATTTTTATTCACTTATTTCATAAGACTTGAGAAAATACTACATAATTTTTCATCTCTCATATTCTCTATTTTTATCTAGAGATAAAAATAAAAATAATAATAATAATGCGTACTAAAACATGGTACTAAAAAAAAAAACATGGTGCTAAATTAATAGTCCAATAATTGATAGTCGGAGTCGGACGCGGACCCCGACCCGCCACTTGTGTCTTCTATGCCCTTTGAAATCAGATCCACACTTTTCGCAACTTTTGCTTTTGCTCTTGCTCATTGATGCCTCCCCGTTCTTCTTCTCCTTGGTATTATATTTTGCCTCTACCTTCTTATTATTATTCATTGAATCTACTAGCATGGCCATATATATAATCTATGATTAGCTTATCACAGCCATCAAAACCACCCCCGATCACGTGTCATGTCTAACGCCATAAACGTTTGGCGTCATTATTACAGACGTCGAACACTAGATCAATGTCACATAAAAACATGGAAGAATTTATTAATTATTAGATCAACCAGTCGTACTAAAAATTAAGTAAAAATATAGATGATCCTTAATTTTTGGTTTAGGCCTGCTTTTCTGAGTTCAACTATTTTATTTTCCTATTGGGTAGTTTTCATTTTACATTTTTCTGTTAAACCTACCGAACCTGAACGGATCGATTTGAGTTGGGTTTGCTATATGTGTTGTTGATATTGCCTTAATTTGGTAAAAATTTTAATTGTGAAAAAAAGTTATGGAGAACGGCCAATTTCTAATGTAACAAATGACTACTCTTAATTTGAAACTCAGAGCCGCCATAAAACATTCAAAACTTTCAAAAGCAATGTGGACAAAGATTAGTAATATGACCTTTTTCCTTAGAAGAGTCTTCAACTGATGAACTGCCCTCGACAATATAAGCACAGACACCTATGTTGGTAACAGGCCTTTCAATCTTCTCGTCTTATATTTGCCAAAGAACATGCATTTTACACTGCTCTTTTTTTCAAGCTTCCCACAATCTTCCGAAGTCGACATGGCTAAGCTGTAGCACAAGTCATCAAAAATACTAACAACGAAAATAATAAATATTTGAGTAATGAATTGTTGAAGCGAACCTCAGAAAAAACGTTTCATCAACTTAGATTTTCTCAAATCCTAGCATATATATACCTTTGATATGAGAACTCAATTTATTTGTTTTCTTCTTATGTTATCTATATATTGCCATCGATATAGAGAATATCTAACATATTGTAAAAAAATATATTCATTCATTAAATTATTACGTCATTTAATTAATAATCGAATGTCAATTATCAATACGGATCATAATGAATTATGTATAATAAATGGTAGATTTATTTTTCTTCTTAATTTTCTTCTCCTCAAATGCAAAATCATGTGTTAATTAAAATTTCCCGTGACTTATAAGATTTTAAAATTTTCTTTATCATGCTTTGAAAGTGTTAGCTAGTTTTGTTGTTCCCTCGACTAATTATTTACGTCTATTATTTCTAATTACCATGGCATTATAATCTATACGTATATGGCCGCCAATTGTCGCCCCCGTTGGTCTAAATGTCGTGTGTGGTGATATACTGGGTTGACTATAGTGAGTTAAAATAATACTAGATTTTTCACTCGTACGATGCATAGTTAGATATCTAGTAAAAAAAAGTCATACATCAAAAGTAGTCTAATAAAAATTTAAATACTTGATGTCATAAAAGAATATAAAAACTATAATATTTACAAATATAATTTGTATTGTAAAATGAAATCTTGGATCAAATAGTATCATAGTCTTTCTTACAATAAAAAATTTGTCACATGCATCTGATCCAGATAGCATTTTTACCTAAATAATGCGATCTCCATTTCTTGAGATTATAAGTCTCATGCCACTACTCAATGTAGCCGAATGATAAAAATTTTGTAACAATATACTAGGAATACTGATATTTAACTTTGATTTTTTGTAGAAAATTCTAGAGTATTATATCACATTCAAGAACTCAGATTTGTAAAAATTTTCACTGGAAGTTGTTAGAATATGATGAAATGATAGCATGACTATCTCCGCGATACATGGCAATTGGTTAAATCTTTTATTTAAAATTATATATCAATATAGACGTTAAATGCTTTGTGAATCAAGAAATTATTTTCTTACTTTTCCTTTTCAGTAAAATATGTTATTTAGAGTAATCATTTTCTTATTATTTGATACTATAATTTGATAATCATAAGGTAATAATATATTCTTAACAAAGTGACCTTCTTGTAATTACATATAACTTTTGTGATATAATTATTGATAATTAAAATAAAAAGATTTAATTCCTATTAAATTAAAGTTCTTGATCTAATTATTGACCGCTAAATATCATTTATTCATTTGCAAGTAAAGTAAAAATTCAGTGACATTTGATACAATTAATCTTGTCATAGTTTATGTTTCTTTTTTCCTTAGTCACGATAGAAATAAAAGTATATCGGATAATTGATAAAATAAAAGAAATTCATATAATTTACCTTGACAATAAATTTTAATAGTAGAATTTGGGTTGTGAAGACAGCCAGCAAGAATATTAAAATATAATATAGTTAATTGAATTGAACTCATACAGAAAAACCTAATAAAATTTACATGGCACAACCTATTTTATTCATATATGTATTGTGCATGATTGTATTGTAGTATTGTAAAAGTAATTAATACCATATTTTATATTGTACATGTGCCTACTTTAGATGAAAAGTTGAAAATGAAAATAAAATATAACTATCACTAAATACAACAAATGAATTCTCTTAAAAGACGGGATACCAATATACCTAAAAATACCATACAACACTAATGCCATTGCCAATAGGGGAATCGAAAAAAGTCTTACCCATAGATACGTGTCATTAGATTTGTATAACAAAATTTGTAAATATACAATTTTGATTTAGTACTTGATGCATTAAATTAATATTTTATTAATATCTACCTTTTTATGTATTCGATTAATGATTTATTATATTTTACTTTTAAATTATTTAACTTATTTAATATTATTTAACAATATTTAATATATGTATCGGACATATAATGTACATATTCCTATTCACTCAATACCCGTTTAGATAAAAATTTTCATATCCATATAAGAAAGTACATTCGACATATTCTTTTTAACTGGATAATGCATCGTCTCTCTACATACCTTTTTAATTGGGTGATACTTCATTTTATTTTGTGCAAGTACTCATAATATCACATTGTTATTTTAGTCTACCAAATAACAAATATAATTCTTCAAAAAATAACATGATTTTATAATGACAATTATTAGAGTTACAGTATACATTTGTATCAAAATTAATGTGTAAGCTTTTTTTAAAAAGTATTTTATAAATAAATTACAATATACCAGCTGCATTGTTTAGAATTACGAATTGATATGTGCATTGTCTAACAAAATTTTTGAGTATTGAGCATAAATTTGGTTGCAAAACTGAGTCTATAATTTTAAGTTCCTTCCAAACACGTCATTCAAGTTCACTGGTCCAACCTATATAAAGTTGAAATAATCAATAATCAAATGATCGAATCACAATCAATTATAGTAATTACGAGTCTACAATATCACTCATGCATTGCACGGGAAGACTACTTTTAAAAAAATCAATAATAATAAATAATAAAATATTAAACAAATACGTGCCATTAGATTTGCATAATAAAATCAATAAATATATAATTTTGAGTTAATATTTGACACATTAAATTAATGTTTTATTAATAATATACATTAATAGTTACTTGTTTATATAATCGATTAATGTTTTACAATATTTTATATTTATATCATCTAATTTATTTAATATTATTTAGTCTAGCAATACATATGAGTATGTACATACCCGTTCAGATAAAAAATTTTTATACTCATAAGAAAGTATCTTCCTGACTTACTATTTTAACCGAATAATATATCGTTTCCTCACATACATTTTTAATCGGGCGATACTTTATTTTATTTTATACAAATACCCAACAACGTCTAGCAAATAACAAATATAATCCTTAAAAAGTAGCATATTATATATATATATATATAAGTAAATTAGTCTGCAGTATCTTTATACCTCAGTTTTCCCTCTAAAAGTCTGTTAATAAGGTCTTTTTCGACATTTTATTTCATATAGTGATAACTCATGTGGTATTCTTAATTTTTTCAATTTTTATTCTTTTTTACCTAATCCATCCATTTTTTGAAATAAGATTCAATGTTTTATTTAATAACTAACATATGTTTATTATCATTTAACTGTTTAAATTATAGATAAATTTGATTATACAATGATAGATAAATGTCAATATCATTAAAATATTTGTAGTTTATAATTTTTTTAGTAAAAAAATTTGTAGTTTATAATTCATTAAACAATGAAAATTAATTAATATGAATAAGAAACATTTTTTTTTTTGAGAAAAGAATAAGAAACATAATTGATAACACGTATTTGTCAACTAATAATAAAACAATCGAAATAAATATGAATGAAGAACTTACTTGATAACATATATTCACCGGATAATAAATTTCATTTAAGAACTTTTAATTTTTTTTATAAATTGTCTCAATTAAATCGAATATTTAATTAATTAAACATATTTATCGTTAATTTAGATTAATTAAAAATTATAATTAAATTTTTTTTTTTAAATTTTCCGTTATAAATGTTAATAATTATGGCTATTTTTTTAAAGGATAAACATTTTACACACTACAATTTGTTCATTTTGTAACTATATGCCAAAAATAAAGCGTGATTTTTTTAAGTATTTTTTAATATTTAGAAGATAAACTTGAAGATGCCAATAAAAAACTTGAAGATATCAATACAAAATAATGTTCTTCTTCTCAATTTAGCTAATCAATATTAGAGTAAGTTAATTAATATTCAAATAAAAGAGAAAGAAAAATATACACATTCATATTTATTCAGGAATTTGACCGGATCGTGGAATGCCTTTTTTCAATTCTACTTTTCCTATAAAATTATAGCACTAATTAAATTAATTATTTATTTCTTTCATAAATCTAATTTCGTATGTTTATAAATTTTGAGACGCTACACACAAAAAATTATTAACAATTTAATATTTTATTTGAGTGAAAACATGCAAGAATTGTAGTATATAAATGAAAATTATTAACAAACAAAAGAGATGACATAATGGTTTTTGCATTACTTTACAAATCTAATCATATTTAATACTTTAATTATCACTATTAATTCAACAGAAATATGCCCTAAATTAAAAAAAGGCCAATGAAATTTCACCATTTAATGCCATGCATCGGTAATTTTTAAATCATTTTTAATTTACCAAACTCTAAAAGAGATTAAAAAAATCAATAGAAAATATATAAATCAACGATTCAATGGAGGAAGTGAAGGGAATACCGTAACTAACTACATGACAGTCAAGGAAAACGAAACTTTCGAAATGTTATTTGCTTATATTTCTACATGGACAACTTGATGTTGGAGATGAAAGAAAAGACACTTTATTAAATTGAGAGAGTTTGGTATAAAGATAAATTGAATAAACACTAAGATGGAGATTGGAGATATAATTGAGAAAGAGAATAAATGAAGAGAAAGTTAAAAGAGTACTGTTGGCAAGGGAAAAAAATTAAAAAAAAAAAAAGGAAAACGCTGTCATTAGTGACATCAGCAGTTTATGTGGGAAAATCGAGTTAGACTTCTTTTGATTTAGATATATATAGATATATAAATGTTGTCTTTGTACTTTAAATTAATATTTATAAATATATGTGATATTGTATTACAATATATTTATTATAAACTTCAAAAGTTTGACAAAATTATTCAATTTTGAAAATTTTCGTTGAATATTACGTATTTGTCAATAATAAATTCATTTGATTATCTACCATCTTAGTTGCATTTGATAGATCCACGTGAGGAATGTGCCCGATCCATCTTGCATTTGTAACAGGTCATTTTTTCAACTTATTTTATTTTTCAGATTATTTTAAAAATTTATTTTAGATTATTGTAAATTATTTTAATTTAAAACTTGACAGAGGTGGGCGTTTTAATGTCAAACTGCTATCCAGCAAGGCGAGCAAATTGAATATATAGCTAATAAAAAATTTAATTAACAATTTAAATGATAAATAAAAGATATATATAGCTAAAAAAAATTATAAATTTGTTCAATTCATGTTATACAAGAAACGAGATTCACAATAACTATTCATAACTTCCAAAAAATATTACCTTAATTACTATTTGTATTTAAAAGAAAATATTCCCTTATATCTCTAATTAGCTAGTCCTTATAAACCCTAGCCAATACTCCATGTGCACATATAGAAGAAGCACAAAGAATTTGAAAATCTTGCATAAAGGTATATATACATATTAAAGATATAAAGTGAAATTCATTAAACTAAATAATTAAACATTGTATTTTATACTGATAAATAAATTTCTTTTTCTTCTTTAACATTGTCAATATTTTTTATCTCTTTTCCCTTCTCAGGTAAGACACTTCAAACCCATATATCGATCATTTGCTCCATGTCGAGTTCGGGTAATGAGAAGCAGCAGAGCAGTGTAAACTGCATATGCTTTGGAAAATATACGTCGAAACACAACAACAATAAGAGTGAAAGGCCAGTTGTAAATATTGGTATATGTTCAATTATTAATGAATGTGATGAAGATGCCATTGTTAACCCTAATAAAAAGATCAAAGGTATTTTTCATCTTTTAGTTCTTTCAATCATCCACAAAGAATAAAATTTTGACGTAATTTGTGAGGTTTCATTTTCTTTTCGTTTCTAATGATATTTCCGGACCTACAATTTATCTTAATTAAGAAAGCTATTCTCGCTTGTTTATAAAAATACGATACATTTAAAAGTTTACTTAGCATGTGATAAAATCGTATATGCTTTATGATTATGAATATAGTTATATATATTTTGTGTGGTTAATTTGGATTGTACACAACCAACAAATTAAGAAGCGTCCATATTTTTCTTTTCTTTTTTCTTTTTTTTTTTGGTCAATATGGTAAAACAGTCATCTAAAAATTTCTTCTGTTTTGTTGGCAATGATGATGGATTATTATTCATGCATGTTATAAAAATTTCTTCTGTTTTGTTGGCAATGATGATGGATTATTATTCATGCATGTTATAGATGTTGAGAATGAGAAGAAGACTAAGGAGGAGGTAATAAACGATTCCAACGGAAACAAGAAAGTAGAAGAAAGCACAAGTACGTAGCTATTTGTCTGAATAAAAACACTTTCATTCTCAATCATCCATGTACCAAAATTCATGTCACCATACATATATAAGTAGTACGAGACTTATCATGTCCTAATAAAATACTTGATTTATTTTAGTAGTTTATTGCTTTGGTTGTTTTATTATTATTATTATTATTATTATTATTATTATTATTATTATTATTATTATTATTATTATTATTATGTCTTCTCTTAGTAGAGCTTATTTTACCCCTTTCTTTTTTTTTTTTTTTTGGTTGAAGGTTTAGGAAAAAGAAATGCAATGCAGTTCTTAATTAGAAAGAATATATAGTATTTTTCAGCTCGAAATCAACAATCAGTTTTGGTATTCATGTACAAATTAATGAGTATGGAACTATTTGATATATATTAGAAGAGTCGACTAATATTTGGTTGTGTATTATGTAAGTTATTACAATGATATTTTTACAAACAACGACAATTTTTTCATCCTTAAAGTAAGATTAATGTTGGGAGAAAAAAGCCAAGGGAAAAAAGCCAAAGGAAAAAAACTTGGGGGGAAAAACCTATTTTCAAATAATGTGTAGGGGAAAAAGTGGGGGGAAAATATAAATTGAACGAGTGGCGGTATTTTATTAGATTGGAAGAAGAGTGAGAGCGAGTGAAAAATAGTATTTTATTGAATTGAGGGAGAATAGGAGGGGGAAAAAACCCAAATGAGGGGCTAAGCCCCCCCCCCCCCAAAATAACTTTTCCCCCTCCCATTTCATACATAATTTAATTTCGTTGGGGGAAAAAACCAAGTTTTTTCCCCCCAACACTACCCATACTCTTACCGGGAAGGAACAGGGTGGAAAATCCTCCCGCCTTAACTGTACTGATGACAAAATATTGTCGTCACTATATATTTGGTCGTACACCGACGGCAATTTCAAATTGTGCTATTATATATTATATTAACTATAGCAACGACGGGAGAAAGGGCGGCACTGACAACAATTTCAAGTCGTAGCTAAATGTCGTTGTTGTTGCATCATTTTCTTACTGATGTTGTCAACAATCAGCGTCACAAAATACACTTAGAGCGCTTTTGATTACAAGTATTGAATTTAGTTATAAAGAAAATATTTCCTATTAATTGAGTTACCGATAATTAAATTATTTAAAAAATGAATTACAACGTGTTTGATTAGAAGTGAAATTCTCAAGAAAAAATATAAATTACCTAGAAAATAAAAAACTTACACCCCCATAGGAAAATATTTTCCTTGTTTTCAAAGAAAATGTGGTCATGT
Organism: Nyctanthes arbor-tristis; assembly: GCA_963692815.1. NCBI lineage: Eukaryota > Viridiplantae > Streptophyta > Magnoliopsida > Lamiales > Oleaceae > Nyctanthes > Nyctanthes arbor-tristis. The sequence goes on along the minus strand of CAVNYN010273332.1, from coordinate 41,705 downwards.
GACCAAAAGATGAAAAATATTTTCCATGAAAAAAAGTGAGTCAAACACCACAAAAGTAGAAATTTATGTGGAAATCATTTTCTATGGAAATTCCTAATTACCAATCAAAACACACACTTATTAAATTTTTATCCGAGAAGTGTTAAAAAAACCTTCTAAATATTTTGTTACAAAACATCTTAGAAGAAATTAAACATTCTGTTCATTTTTTATTAGTCTCATCATTTGTATATCATGATATCAAACTATTTGTAATTATACGCCATTGCATTGTTTTTATACCATTACTTATTTTATTTTAATAAATCATTTTATTTTATTTTAACATTTTATTATTTAAATAAATCATTGTAATTAATTTTAATATTAATTTATTTCTTTATACCCTAGATTATGTATAGGTGTGTGTATATAAATATCTGTATATATATATGTATACACACATATAAAACTTTCGATGTAACTCAAACACCACAACCCCCCTCCACCCCGCCGCCGTCGCCGCCGCTCCCACCACCACAACTTGTCACCGCCGCCTAGCACTACAACACCCTATCACCGCACTGCTGCCATGACTATTGGTAGCATTCGCTGTAGCTGCAGCTGCAGCATCTATTGATGTAGTCGTGTGAACGTTTTCAGCAGCTGAATCTATATTTAATTATTTTAATTTTTATTTTTTTGAATTTTCACACTTAGAGGCTGAAACCCTAGCTGGTTATTTTATCTCTTCTTTTTTTTAGTAGTTTCGTTACTATTTATCGGCTTTGCTACCATTTTCCTATTGATTTTTTTTTTTTGGTTTACTTTCCAGTGTTACTATTTATTTGGGTTATTACCATTTACCAGTTGATTCTTTTTTGTTTATTTGCCTATGTTACCATTCTTTTTTTCTTATTTTCCTATGTTTTATCTTTTTGTTACCATTTATCATTTTGTTATCATTTCCTATCGTTTTGTTATTTTGTTACCCGTTGAGTTTTTTTTTTTTTTTTTGTTATTTTTCCTATGTGTTTTGAATGGTAACAATGTCCTTTAATTGGAAGTCAGAAAAAAACTTGCTATAAAAAAAGAATAGAAACAAACTCATGTTTCTATAATCAATTTGATCCCGCGATTGAATCGGGGGCAAACGCCTAAGGTTTACAGACGGAACTAACCATTTGTTAATATATCTAATTCTTGATTGAAAGGAATTCATAGAGATCCAACGATGTGTTTGTGGCATGGGGGCATCGGTAGTTGACGGCAATCCTGAATTGAAAGTATTGTTGGCAGTACATAAAGATATGACTATTTTTTTACTGAAAAAATTTATATTTTAAGTAATTATTATAATTATAATTTATAAAAAATAATAATTAATAAAGAATTGAATTTTAATTAAAATTAGTTTAGGGTAGTTTTGAAATAGAAAATGATATTTTTGCAATTACTTTCAATTTAGGAGTATTTTTTAAAGAGCAATTCTAGGGGCACATGAAAATGGGACATTATTAGGTGATATTCTCATATGGCACACATTCATTGGGTGATGATTACATGACTAATTTTTCATCATCCAATACAAGTGTGCCACATAAGAATGCCACCTAAGAATATCTCATTTTCATATCCCCCTAGAATTTTCTCTTTTTTAAAACTCTATTATAAAGAGTGATTTTTATATAAAGAACCCAACATCTTATCCCATATGCAGTGACGGACTGATTAGTGAGCAGGATCGGGCTGTAGCTCGGTCCAACCAAAATCTGAGCCCTAAGTAGTTCAAACTCGAAGTTCTAATTTTTTTTCTTAAATTCTTTAGTTAGCTCACCACCAAAATTAAACCTAACTTTTCCTTAGCCTAAAACAAGTCCAATAAGTACCAATCTTCAGAAATACAAACAAAATAATTTTTTTAAAAAAGGAAAAATCAGATGAATAGACTGACGTGAAGAAGAACCCTAAAAAAAATCTCAATTTTGCAGTTTAATTTCGACATGGATTTTGAAGTTCCACATAGATAATTATGAGCAACTCGACCTTTAGAGTTTAGATAGTAAATGACGGTTAAATTTATTATTATAAAGGCTTGTGATTTTTGTATTTGGGGAAATATCGCTATATTTCAGGTTTGTTTTAAAATAATTTAAAATGGAGATTGTCAAAAGTTTTTTAAAATTTGTATATATCCTAACATTTCTAGTGTAATTTCATTTCTAACAATTTATGGTATGATAAAAAAAATTTGAGGGGCAACCCCCAAGAAGAGGGCTCCACCCCCTAGTTATTTTTTCTCTAAATCTAGCTCAGTCATACGTAAAATCCTGGGTCCGTCCCTATCTATATGGCATGTATGGATATACATTACGTGGATTTGAAATAAACATGACCTGTATCGGTGTAGGTTATATTGAGCGAGAGATTTTGTTATAAAAATTGTGACAGATTTTTGAACATTTTTTGGTGTTTATCCTTCAACATCACTGTTAGGGACTAATAAGTCTCACAAATTGGAGGCAGGATCACAAGTTTTTTTATTTATTTTTATTTATTTATTTATTTTCACAGGTCGCTTTCACCTTTGTCTCGTGAATACAATATGAAAACACACCTGCTCATATTATCAATAAAGAATTTCATCATGTGCAAAAATGCTGGCAGGTCATGCATATGTCTAAGATGGGATCATAACGAGCAGGCCGGCTCAGGCGGCTCGTGGCTCGACCCGTAAAAAGCCATAGTCGAGCCGGCTCATGGCTCGTTTAAAACGGGCCTGAGCCGAGCCGAGCCGAGCCCCAAATTCTGGGGCAAGCTCGAGCCGGGTTGACCCTTGTAGTTCAACGGGCCAAACGGGCAGGCCCGTAATTACTGGCCTAACCGGCTGAGCCGAGCCGGTTTGTGTCAAATTTAGGTTACAAAAGAAAAAAATTAAATTAAAATAGGAAAAAATTTTAAAAAAAGCCTCGCGGCCCGGAAAAGGCCCGAGCCAAAGCTCGGGTCGAGCCTAATTTTCACGGCCGAGTCGAGCTGGGCTTTGGATAGAGTTTTTTTGGCTCGAGACCAAAAAGACCCAAGCCGAGCTCAAGCCCAAATGTTGGCAAGCCGAGCCAGTTGACATCCCTAGATGTAGCTCAAAGATTTGAGTATAAACAAGTTATTGTACCGATCCGATAAAGTGTTAGAATTTAAACTGAATAGTATATAAATCGTTATTTATTTCTGGAATAAATATTAATATTTATTTAAATAAGTGAATATATATATTTGAAAACAAGTGTCACTGGTTGCTTAGAGAAAATGTAAGATGAGTACTTTTAGACAAATACAACATATACAACTCATATTACAATAAAAAATTATTTAATCCTAAATCGTAATAGGGGTTGGCACTTTACACTCTTGAGATTTAATTGTCCATTGCCCTATCTAATTGGAGTAGACGATTTATCCTGATAATCGTGACTATTGGGATCGTGATGAATGGCAATAATATACTTTACGATAAGTACATCGGATTGAAAATTTGTGTTGCGTATAATTCTGTAGCATGGTTGTGCATAAGAAGTAAATTCCACACAACCATCAGATGATTTATTTAAATCTGTTTTGGATGGATTTTGCTATGAAGCAATCTATAGGGACTGATATGCTATGGGCTTACGGGCAACTCTAAACATCCAACCCTGCCTTATTCCCATGTTATTGGGACCAAACTCTTACCCCCCCCCCCCCCCAAAAACCCCCTTTTTCTCTCTGGCCTTCCTCTACAGTTGCCGTTTTTACCTGCTGCAACTAGAAAGCCATCTTCACTATGCTGCTTATCCTCCAGAGTCCAACCCTTCTTTAGCTAAACTCTGCTCTGATTTACTCCTGACCAAATTGACCACTCACTTTCATTATTGTTGATTTTTCAACTTCATATTATATGAACAAATCTATTGTTGTTACCATGTTTGTGTGGTAAGAAAAATAATAAATGGAGTTGAATGGTAAAGAGTGTATGTGATTGACTTGAACAAACTCAAATTTGAAAAAACGGAAGCAAGGAAGCGAAAGTAATTGAATGCAACCGGGGGAGCTAGGTGTTCAAAATTCAAATAAAATTGAGTAAAATGTGACACAGCAGCAAGTTAGGACTTCAAATCTGCTCAGATAATTTTCTGCAAATGTATTATTCATGACATCTACAAGCCAAGATTTCACAGCCCCGACGCAAACAAAAAAACTGAAGAAACCATTTTCCTCAAGAAATGGCATAAGGAAAGGATGTCAATCTGTACAAAGTTACATTTCCACAGAGAGGAATGTCAATAATAATAGTAATCAACATCATGTAACAAGTGAATTGGCAAAGTTACAAACGAGAAATTACACCAAACAAGGATCTGATGGACCCTCCACCGTGTTGGGCTCTCTGATCATGAAGCCCTTTATGGACTGTTAAAGTGTGCAACCAAATTATTAAGATACAGTTGAAATCTTTTCTAAGACTATGACCTAGAAATTTATACCCCATTCCAATTTCTTTTTTCTCTTTTAACAATATTAAAATCTATCTCCAACCCTCATTTGCCCCTCTACGCCTTCTCCTCCTGGAACGCCCCAAAATGACCCTACCTTGACGACGTAGACGGGCAGCCAGTGATGTACCACCACTGTTATCATCATCGCTATCACTCTCTTGGTGAGAATGATTAAATGCACCAGCTGTATCTCCGTTAGTAAACCTTACAGCATCTCTATCCAGAGTATGGTTGGAGTCTCTCTCCTGTCGCCTCATACTTCTGTGTGATCTGACATTCCCTGCAGAACCAAATGCCTGCAAAAAGAGATCGGAAGAGCACTCATCAAATTGCGATCGATTGCTGATCCGAACCCCTCATTCTGCTCCATGGCATCTTCGTCAAAATCCTCTTCATCAGAATCAAAACCATAGTGACTTCCTTCAATAACATAATCACCAAAAAACACCGCTCCTGGCATTGATGACCTTATTGTGCTCATTACATCTTCAGTCTCCTGCTCCCGCTCCAGACTTCTCCACTTCTGTTCTAGAACAGGATCCACTTCACGTGGCTTAGCAGAAGGGTGCTCTGCCCTCACATGTTTCCTCAGTTCCTTGAATGTTCCAACAAATGAGCAACTATCCTGCATGCAGCTCCGTTTCTTAGCATTGAGATACTCTCGTGCAGGCTCAACAACAGTCCAGCCCTTTACCTGTCCACGACAAAGGGGACATGCCATCTTTAGTTCCTCGCAGCTCTCAACAGGCCAACTGGAAGTTGGCCCCATAGCATGACTGTCACGTGAATCACGAACAGGCGGGTGGGTTTCTGACAAGGTTACTTTTGTATAGGCCTTCTTGTACTGGTCAAGGCAGTTGGAATAGCGGAAGCTGGTACCGCACATGTAAGGACGGCAACCTTTGTCGTGTGAGGAACACAACAGAAGAACAGCATTGTGAGGGCACTCCATGCACACAGAACAAGTTGCATCTTCCCAGTCTTTCTTCTCAAATGTTTTGGAGCACTTCTTCTGATGCATGTCCACAACTCGGTGAGAAGCCGGCAAGGGGTATGGCGTTGACCTGCACTGCCTCAAAGCAATTCTGCGTCTTCCCCTGATACCTTTTGCCATTTGCAATGACGTTGACAAAATGGTCTGGAAATTTTGATAGGATGGATCAGCCAATTTGTGCAGAAAACTTAATCAGAAAATTAAGAACTCTGTGGCATACATTTACTGAAAATCAATTTCATTCAGTATGAACTATTTATCAAATGACAAATAGAATTGACAAAAGGTACAAATTTAAGTGGTCTAGGAAGAAATGAATAAATAAATAGAGATCGGAAGAGCACACGCTATTATACCAAGAGCAAAAATTGTTCAAAGGGATTGTCTACGGAGTGGATCTCATGAAAACCAGAATTTATTGACTGTTTCTGCAGCAAAATAAAAGCAGATCATACAATAGTTTTTAGAAAAAAAAATCCTACAACAGATAAAATCTATCTCGTAAGGTCATTCATAAGAATATCAGCATTGAAAGGTGAATTGAATAGAATATATTCCATGCAACCAATAGTAGAACATTTAACTTTAGAGAATACTGGAGACTGACAATCGATCACATTTCTAGAATTTTATAGACCATTGATGTTCTCCAAGGCATCAAAGATGCATTAACATGAATAGTTAGTTAAAGCATTAAAGTTGAAAAGAAAGAATTTCTTGCTTATACTCGTGCAAGTCTACAACCAACTATGAGCTTGTTTGACACTCATTATTATTCTCATTTATAATTTTACCTACCACTGATTTGACATTTGACTTGACAACTATTCAATTACGACGCTCTTCCGATCTTATTTCAAACATTTTTACATTTCCAATACACATTCTACCTCTCTCTTCATTATAATTTCTCCAAATTTTGACAAATAGTGAGAATCAAACAAGCTCTATATTCGTCACCATCAAACATCAAGGAGCTGAATTCTGATTGGCTCAAACTTTGTAAGTCCATAATTTCGAGTCCTTCTACAGAGATAAGGAGCCTTACCCTCACGTGGCGTGAATCTAACAACTTCTTAGATTAGATTCACGCCACGTGAGGGTAAGGCTCCTTAAAAAGGAGCCTTATCGATCTTCTTAGAAAATTTCACATAATTTCATCAAAGATCAACCATGGTCACAGATGTCAAACAAAGAAAATTGATCAATAACCAGAAGACTACCATGAATCAACCTACACTGTGACTGGAATAAGTAAATCGAAATGGGCGATGAAACTCAGAAATGAGGCTCTGTAAAGACACAAAAATTGGCTTGCCAAATGGAATGGAATATTTAGAAATGCAATATACTTCAGAACGCAATTTTTGGATAATAGCACCAGAAAATGAAACCCACCAAATCTAACCTCAGACTGTCCACAAAATAATAAATCTCAGCATCAGTAAAGAAGACAATTCAAAATCTGAGCATCTCTTTTCAAAATTAAAACTCAATTCACCACCAAAGAAGAAAACATTTCACCTCGCCTTTTGAGCTAAGCAAATCAGGAACCCGAGAGATGAATTACTTGCAGGGGACCAAGATGCAAACACAAACTTGTATCTACACTCAAACAAAATTCAACTTTACGCAAACGCGCAATAACGTGGTACAAGGAAAGGAATGACGCAGATAGACATATATAAGTGAATAAATTAATCGAAAGCAAATTATACAAATCTTAATTGAAGCAAAACAACAAATCTTAATTGTTGTTTAGTTAAATATAAAAGCATCAAATCACATGACCTAACACCGAGATCCCGAGCACAACAATAAAATTAATAAGAAAAAAAATCTTTTTTTTTTTTAAGAAAAGGGAAATTACAATTTGAATATGCTTAATAACATCTTACCAGAGGATTGCTTGAAGGAATTCTTCTGGAGAGAATTTCTTAAACTTTCTAGGGAGAAAAAGTTAGGGTTCGGAAATGATTATGGGGAGAGAGAGGGAGAGAAGAGTTAAAGTTTAACACCAGCATATTCTCGATATAGATGACGTGAACAAATGAAAAAAACTAAGACTCTGTTTGTCTTCAAGTATTGCACAAAGGTTGCTTTTAATTTTTGAGTGGTTCTTATATATTTCCTATATTATTATTATGGAAATAATCATATTCCATCTGTTTTAAATATATAATCCACTTTTTTTTGGATGTCTCAAATATATGGTCGTCTTTCTATATTAAAAAGTCTAATTTACATTATTTTACAAATTTATCCCTATTTAATAATTTGGTTATAACTATCAATTTTAAATTTTACTCATTAAATAGGGATAAATTGAAAACACGGATCATAAAAGGTGTCTTTCGAATACATTCCTTAATCTTTGTGAAAGAGTAAAGTAGATCATATATTTATGACAGAGGGAGTAGTTGTTCTTTCACCAATTTATTTATATTTATTACTTTCTCCGTCTCAAAAAGATAGTTCACTATTTTATTTTAGGTAGTGCCAAAAAGATAATCCACTTACAATATTGAAAATACATTAAATATTTCATTTTCATATGTGTCCCTAATTAATTATTGTTATTCAACTACTTATACATTGAAAATATTTCAAACATTTAATAAGTTATAAGGTTATATTTGAAAAAATAAGGTAAAATTCAATGTTTCAACTATATTAACTATCGTTTCTTAATCCATGTGAAAATAACTACTGAACTATCTTTATGGGACATATGAAGTATTACTAAAATTCCAATTATTTAGACCATTTGGCATTAGTCTAGTTATAACTAGCTTCAAATAAAATTGGTGTTATAAATTTAAATTCTTGCCACATAAGCACAAAAAATTGATGATGTGTCGTATGCAGTTTTCAGATTCACTTTTTATTTATTAAACTTGTCAATCTCTGTATTAAGTGTATGACATAAATTTAGGATATAACATCAATTATAACTAAAATAAGAGGTTCAAATAAGTCATGTAATGGTTAGATACTCACATTTCAGGTGGAAGGTTCCGAGTTCGAATTGAACCTACCCCTCTCTTGTAATTATCCTTCATTTTAGTTGCTACATTGACATTATTCTTTTCCTTTAGTTCTTACTCATCCTTTAACATTTTCGTTTTCCCCCCTTCATTGCTATCCTCAGCCTCCTATAATTATCATATCTTGTCCCGTATCTAAAAAAAAAAAAAAGGGATTTCAATACTTAAGAAGTAAGGAAAACTCGATATTCTTTGCCAATGTGAACTTAAAAAAAGTAAACATAGGAGTTTCAATTAATCAATCAATTAATTAGGCTCATATTTCTGATTGTTAATTCTCAATTGCCCCTGCATCTACAGGGCACTTTAAGAGCATTAGAAACATTTTAATTCGATGAATGACGAAATCGAGATTCGCTTAGTTAGAATAAAATAATTTAGAGCTGATGGTGAGTTCCAAAAGCAAAAAAGACAGGTTTAGGGCTCATGGCGGTAAAGGAGCATTTTGCTTGGTCCATGTAACAGTAGTACTCACCATTAGGCTCCATAACGTCCATTTGATTGGTCCTTATGGTAGCAGGACTCACGGACTCAAGATCACAGTTTGGAATATTTATTCAAAATATAGTAGGAGAGCAATGGTAGATGAAGGGATGGCAACGGGACGGATATTACCTGATACTCGTTAGTACCCGCCCTTAATGGGGAGGGTACGAGGTGAAGGATTTCGCCCAAAAGTCTTATCAGGTCGGGGCGGGGTATTGGCCGCCCCAACCCGTCCCGACTCGATACCCGATTTAATTTATTTTTTGGAAAAAAATTTAAACCTAAATAGTGAGTTGGTGAGGGTTTGATCTCAGATACCCAAGATGAAAACAATAAATCATAACTATCCCGACTAGTATCCTTTTTGTTGAATTTTTAACTAATCTTAATAATTAATTCATTCAAAATTTGAGTTTTCTTAAAATAAAAAAACTAATTCAAAGACAAGTCAAACTCTATCCCTAAATCAACTCCCCTTCTCTTGTCTGTCTTTATGCAACTCGAATCGTTCAACTTCAAGTCTCCACTAATCCACCCAATCCAAAGTCTCTGCCGCAGCGCCGCTCTCTCTCTCTTTTTTTTTTTTTTAAGATTTTTCCTTAACGGAGGAAGGGGGTAACGGGTAATTTTTTCGTATCAGCCTCGAACCTCCCATGCCCCGACCTTGCCTCAATCGGGTACGGGGCGGGGATTTTCTTAACGGGGTGGGGGAGGACATACCCGCCTCAAACCCGCCCTGTTACCATTCCTACGGCGTAGATTGAGATTTTTTAGCCCAAACAAACATAACCTTGAAGAAGTGAAGAAGCTAAAGTACTTCGGAATTTACATATTTATATATGCTGAAGGAAGTGGGAGAAAAGTGTAAGCTTCAGCTTTCATTGGATTGGTCACATGTCCAGAGTCGTACGAATCTCCTAGTAATTGGTGTGGTGAGATAATGAGAAATGCACCGTATCCTTCACGTGCTATGTTAGGGGTTGAAATTTGAAACAACTCGACGCGAGAAAAGTCTCGAGAGTACGCCGTCCCAAATAAATGCACGACTCTACGTCCAGGTCGGATTTTTGGAAGTTCTTGTGAAGTACTTTTTGATGTGACCAATAGATCAATTTGCCTGTTTGAAATCATTGGATTGTTTGTAGGTCATGCAATTGACCATGGCACTAAGAACCGAAGAACCTTTTGAAATTGTGTTGGATTGTTTGTAAGTTATGTGATTGACTATGAACATTAATACAAAGAAACTTTGAGATTGCATCAAGGAATCTTTAAGTTTTGATCCTTCAAACTTCGGTACCTAATCTTGTAACTTAGTTTTCTGTGAGAGAAACAAGATATTTATGAATCACTTGCCCTTATGCTTGATGTTTCTTGATCATATGGATCTATTCGTTATTTGTTTAGTTGGCTACTAAGTAAAAACTAAGATCCTTCTTAAGATCTCGTTAATTTTTCATATATAATAATTTGATTTAGAGACACCGAATATTTCTGTTATAGAAACACTCAGTGTATGTAGTATTTTTCCCTTAATTAGTTTTATAGACTCACATGTAAGATAGTATCGATGCGAATAAAACTAGTATAGAGGGAGACATCATATACGTGTGAATAAAACTAATGGAGAGGAAGACATTACATACGTGTCTTCAGATCATTCCCCGTACTATCTATATATTTACATTTATAAAATAAACTTTAGTGCACGTTAGGTAGGGTTGGGCATTTTGCCCGATGAAGTTGACCGACCTATCAACCAGACCCGATCGGATCTGTTTGGGCGGGTTGAACCTTTAAAAAAATTTAAAAAGCAACCTGAAAAATCGACTTAAAAAAACAAAAACCCCATCAAACCTGCTTAATCTAACCAAAACCCGACCAACTGACTCGATCGAACCCAAGTCGGGTCGGTTTTGGGTTTAATTTTTCTCAAGACCAAAATTGTTTGGCTGGTTTCGACTGGGCCCAAAACTGACCCGACGCCCCATCCTAGTCTTTTGGTGCTAATCTAGTACCTTATAAAACTTTCATCTTATCTAGACACCCGTGTGCATATATGTTTCTCTACAACATGGCAGCCAAACTTTCTTTATTCTTTCTTTCAAATCTTAACATAGCTAAGAAATCACATGAATCCCTTGCTATGGTAGTTGGTTGGTACCACAAGGCTAAGAAATATTAAAAACATTCGACATTCATATTGTGTCAAGTTCTTCTTTTTTCCTTTTTAATATATTGTGTCAAGTTAATAGTTACATAAATGAGAAAAAAAAAAAAAAAAGAAGAAGAGAATTACATAAATGATAAATCGGACCCAAATGGATAACCAACAAGCTCCAGGTCTATAGGAAACTTAACGTTGCATTCTGTTTGTGTTTCATTTTTTAGTTTTGAAAACATTTTTTATTTTCTGTTTTGAGCAGTTGTTTTCAAAATTGTTGAGATTGCGTTTGATTTACTATTTTGGGAACAATTTTGCAAAATGGAAAGCTAGAAAACTAGTTCTGTTTAAAATTTTGCAAAAACTAGTTTACCCATTCATAATGAGTTTTCTTGTGAATTATAAGTACTATCTAGTAAAATTTTCGAACATCTATAATGGATGATGTTATGTCACCCAAATCCCATTTGGTTGCATGCATGAACGTTATGAGGCGATCTCATACATGCAGCCACATAAGACATTACCCATAATGGCACCGGAATAGCTACCAAAATGACAGGAAATCGGACAATGGGAATCTGCATGGGCCAGAAACGGAATCTGCCAAGGTGAGTTATCAATATAAACTCCTTAGAGGGCTATCAATCCAATGAAGATCTTCTAGCACTTTCGAGAAGTGCCTCCCATATACCCCTAGAAAAACAAGCATATATTGTATATCCAAACACGATATACTCCCTATGAAGTTGAAGCAACAATGCATAATCAAAAATACATCTTTATCATCCCATATAAGCCCCTCGACGACCATCTCATCATGCGTCAAAATAAGTCATTGTGACAGACATGGTTCGAAGAGCAGTTGCTTTAGATTCAGCTTCATGAAGCCCTTCCACAGCATCACCAGTCTCTTCTTTTAGGTTCTCACTTCTAAAATATATACATAACAAATTAAGAAGGCATGAAATGATTACTAACATAAAAAAAAGCCTATGAATCACTAAATATCACGTAATAACCTCAGGTTCCATTTGAAGGGTTGCAATTTCTTCATCCTATCATCCTTTGTAGGGCAGCTTAATTAGCATCGTATATCTGTGCACTTGCTTATGAAAAAATGTAGTCAAAGAACTAATCTTGCACCAATATGAAAATGAAAATGAGTAATTACCATTGCCAACTGGACTAGTGTACTACAGATTATGATATCATTACGAGTCCATAAATGGCATTTCACTGGAATTCAGTATATAAAATGTATAAAGCAGAAAAAACAGATTTCTATCTTCTCAACAAAAGCCAACAAAAGCAAGTACTTTATGGTGGTTCATCTGAAAATGCTATGCAGATAAGATATATTCTTGGAAATCAGTTTTCCTGCTAAAACAATCGGAAATATATAGTTTTTAGTCCATGAATGCTAATACGAGGAGAATTGGAATACAAATTACTCAGTTCTATATTGAGCCCCCTTCCATGCTTGCTTTCTAGTTATCCACCATCCACAGGAAACTCTAGAATTACAGGTCAACTTTCTCTATCCCTTGGTTTTTCTTTTTCATCTTCGGTATTCTTATGCTGGTTCAGAATTAACTAAGGAATCTTCAGAGGTAAAACAAAATCCACATATTCAAGCATGTAAATTATTTGGTAGAACTATTGGTTTCCTGGCATAACTTTTGCACAATGAGCCATCCAAGATTAACACATATAACAAAAAAATTACTGCTCATTTCTTGTGTACTTCGTCTGCTTCTCGATTGACAAAAAAAGCAACATATGATTTAATGTTATTAAAACAATTATTAAAATCCCAAGACGAAGAACCGGAACTCACGAAACAAAGGGATTGGAAGAGGGGCGCAGCTTCCAGTCGCAGGTATCCCCTTGATGCACACTGCTTTCTTGCACAAGTTCTCCCTAACCAAACATCCAGAACTTGCACATAGGAGAGGATGATGATCACGGGGTAATAATCCCTTAAGCAAATTTCCCATGTTAGCACACACATTTTTCTCATTCTATTTTAAAAACTTCGTCAAACAAATTACATCCACTTATCTCATGGGGCCCATGTGTATTACACAAATCTCCATCATTCAACTCCACTAATTCTCTCTCTTATTTCAAGAAGAAAATGAGTTTCCTAACGGGAGTAATTCATTCAAAACATATAACAAATTTTCCATAATGAGACGACAATCTCACAATTTGAGTCCAATTTCACAGTTTCCATAATCAGTTTGCATCCAACTAAACAACATGGTAAATGTATTAAACAACATTTGAATCAATTTCACAGTTTGCAGTCACCGTGAAATATTTAAACAACATTGTTGGTAAACTAATAATCCAATTTCCTTGATATCTTTGATACTATTTATCTAGGTAGCCTGACAAATTACAGAACAGTGCACATTGGAGACAAAAGGATTATCTTCGTGTTCTTCATTTTCTCCAAGAAAGGAAAGAGGATTAAATTCATAAGAGCCCATACAATTCATAGAAAATTCAGAAAAGCCCATAAAATTCATGTCGTTAAGAGGTGACTAGATTCAAAAGCACAAAGAAAACATAACAATTTCCATGAAAGGCAAAGAAAACTGTGCAAGAAAACTGGAAATCTCTAAAGATCGGAAGAAATCCCCGCACCGACTCTCAAAGTTCAGTAAAACTAAACATAAACTGCAGAAATACTCACAAGATCCTAGTGAACGAAGACACTGGCAGCACCCCAGATCCCGGCAAATGGAAACGTGGACAGCAGCTGGGATTGGCGAGAGGCATGGAAGAATCCCTTGATCGACTCTTTAGAGGAAAGAATGATGGATAAGAGAGAGGACAGAAAACAGGCAGTTTTCCGGTTTTTTCAATTGAGCTCAACTTTGCTTGAAAATGCAGAGCTGCATTTTCCATTACCTGCGTAAATTTTTGGCACACTCTCTGAAGGAGAAAGAGAACATTTTTCAATGTTTAGTGATATTAGGAAATAATGTATCATTGAAAACCAATAGATTTGTATTGAGAGACATGGCTTTATCATTTTATACCTTAAAAATTAGCATTGCATGGAAAATTATATTTGAAGATGTACCCAAGTCCCACCCAAGCATATTTGGGAATTCCGATTTGCTCTGGGGAGCAGAAACTCAAATCCTTTGAACCAATGAACATGTGTGAAAACAGCCTTTGTATATTGAGTGTGAAAATAGAATATCATGAAGTTCAACCGAACGAAGAAGAGTGACCTAAAAAATTAGGAGAAAAGCAAGTAGACAGCTGCTCTGCATCTCCTCTTCAAGGATTTTTCTTGAATTTTAAAACCAAAGTTAGTGAAAAAGGCATCAGGACTTATCTAGCGCTTTGATTTGTGTGTCCAGGTTTCTCAACATGCTGTAAATCATGTTTCTATTAGGGTGAAAGGAATCTCCTGCTACAAATACACTTTTCCTACTTCCCACTTCTATCCAACTGCACCCGACTGGCTTTTTCTGGTTTGTCATCTTTATCAATCTCCTCATCTTTAATACCCCATCCCATCTGGCATCTGCAGCATATAGGTTTGACAGAGCTACATAATTTCCAATATCACTAGTTTCCATTTGTGACAGGTGACCTGCCACAACTTGACCAATATCGACCTCATGGTAGGTTTTGCAAGCACCAAGAAGTGTACCCCATATGCTGGCAGTACCTGGAACGGGCATTTGATTCACCAAAGTAAATGCTTCCTTAACCCGGCCTCCTCGAGCAAGGAGATCCACTACACACGCATACTGTTCCATGCTCGGTTTCATATGATATATCTTCTCTATTGAATTAAAGATCATTAAACCTTCATCAATTAGACCAGCATGACTACAAGCAGATAAAACAGCTGTCATTATGACCTGGTCTGGTTTTACACCGGACTCAAGCATATGATAAAAGACTCCAAGAGCTTCTTCTCCCCTGCCATGCATTGCATACCCTCCAACCATAGCTGTAAACACAACCAAGTCTTTCTGATGAGTCGACTTGTAGAGCTTATATGCACTCTTAATATTTCCACACTTCGAGTACACATCTAATAAAGCTGCATTTAGATGGACATCCTCAAAACAAGCCCTGACCACAAAACCGTGACACTGTCTCAACATGTGGAGTGAAGCCTTGTGAGTACAAACAGGAAGAATACTCATAATTGTCATGGCATCCGGTTTTAGTGCATGATTTTGTAACTCGATAAAAAAATGGAGAGATTCATCAGGAAACTGATTTTGTGCATAAACCTGCACCATGAGGTTCCAAGTAGTAAGATCCCTCTCGGGCATGCTCTGAAATATCAAATGTGCATCATCCTTTAAACCATTTGCCACATATCCAGATATCATTGAATTGCATGTGATCAGATTTCTATTTTTAGATAAACCCTCAAAAATTTTTGATGCAGCTGCCACATTTCCACATTTGGCATATGCATCAAGTAATGCATTCGCAAGGGTGGGCTCATTGCCAGTAAGCAGAAGACCAGATCTCAAAGAGAACCCATGAGCTTCTTTAACCTTGTCTAGCATGGAAATACTAGTAAAAAACCGTACTACAGCTAAGATCGTAACAGAATCAGGTTTTATTCCTTCCTGGAACATCCTACTTAAGACTTCAGAGAACTGAGTTTCAAGTGTATTTTCTCCTAATGCATCCAGCAGGGTGTTCCATGATATTACATCTCTTTTAGGAATAAGTGAAAATGTCAAGAACGCAGCTTTTGTGCACCCAGATTTTGCATAAAAGCTTATTAGAGCGTTTCCTATGGATGTATCCTCAAATAGGCTGCGCCGACGAATAACAAACCCATGTATCTGCTTCCCAACACGCAGATTAGAGAGAGCGCGCAGGCAGGAAGAATGCTGAGTAGGGTAACAGAGTCTGGTTCAATCTTCTCCATAACAACTAACTCAAGAAATATCTCCAATGCTCTTAACAATTCACCATTTGAAGCATATCCAGCAATTATTGAGTTCCATGAAACCAGGTCTCGGAATATCATCCTCCGAAACAAGGACTCTGCTTCTCTTATTCGATCTCTGATCTCAGGTAGAAACTTAAAATAGAATTAGCAACTGTAAGTTCACCATGCAATTCAGCTCGTCGCAGGATATAACAATATATCTCTTCTCCATACCTATAGCCCACACTCCCTCCCAACCCAGTACAGATAGACAGAACATTTGCAATTGTAGCATAATTAGGCACTACTCGCTCTTCAATCATACCCCGGAAAAGTTGAAAAGCATCATCAGTGAGCTTATTCTCAGCAAAACCTGCAATGATTGCATTCCACGAAATAACATCTTTGTCAGCAATTCCATGAAAAACAGTAGATGCATCTAAAACAAGCCCACATTTCGCATACATGGACACTAAAACATTTCCTACCAGTGTCAGGGAATCCATTCCAGACTTGATTGGATGAGAATGTCTGCTCTTTCCATCACTCAAAGCTCCAACTCGTGCATAGACAGGAACCACAATAGCAAGGGTAACAGGGGTCACCTCAGCATCACCAACACAACGCAGCTTACAGAACAAATCCATCACCTTAACATCATCCTTCAGTGTACCAGCAAACCCAGACAATACAATGTTCCAATTAACAACATCACGAGTATTAACTTCACCAAACAATTTCTGGCAATCTTCCAGAGCTTTACATTTAGCATACATGTTAAGCAACGCTTTCAAAACAAACTGGCATGAATTATGGCCATGCCTAATAACTTGACCGTGTATAGCCTTCCCCAAGTTGATTCCACGTATTGAGGCACATGATTTAAGTACATCAGCAAATAATTGATAATTGAATTCACAACTTCTTGAACATTTTAACTTTTGAAGAACCAGTTCGAAAGCTGCATTCATCATACCTGTGTCATAAATATTCTCAAAGCAAAAAAAAAAAAAAAGTGAACGTTTGCTTATGCTCAATAAATGCAAGCAAGCGGAAAGCAAACTAGTAATTATAAGTTATAACCCAACATCAAATTCTAGAAAACCCAAACGTATCAAGAAAAAAGCATGGACTATTTAATAGCATTTTAGGCACAACGCTGACACGGTCATCGATTTTGATTGTGCCCATGGTGGCGGTGGAGTTGGGGCGTCTTTAATTTAGTGTAGTGATTGAGGGAATTCCAGGAATAACAGTTTGGACAGGTTAACTAGCTGTGGTCACTGGTGACTGTGCGAGAGAGGCAGTGCTGCGGAATTTCCCTGGAAAAAGGTTGTTCATTGCTGGTGGGGTTGGAAAGGGCCGATAAAGTGGAACAAGTTGTGCCAAAAATAATTAAACTAGTATACCGATTTCCCACGGTGGAACCGACCGTAGGATTTGATTTCTTAGCTGAAATACATTGTTACACCATGGAAACCAACTGTAAAATTTGAGAAAGAAGATGCATCTAATTCCACCACAAACCAAGACATGGCAAGACGCATCAAATTTTAGCCTACCCTTTTTCTTTTTAGCGGCAGGGAAATTTTGCTCATCATATACATTCATCCAAAACCAGTGGCTTTGGCAAGTTAAAGATCACAATCCTTTAGATTTATCAAAACTTCTGTAAAGTGAAAACTGTATATACAAAACGTTTTAGAATGCAATATATAACCAAACTTTAACAACAAAAATTGGCCTCTCAAAACTCAAATTAATCAACGGGTACAAATAATTGCAGAAAAAAAAAATACGGATAATTGCAGAACGTCTTAACTGAATTCCACTGATGGCCAGTTCGAAGATCACAGGTTGTTTGGTGAAACAAAAAGAAAGAAAAATAAAAAAGCTATCATAATCCAAGCCCGCGTTGACAAAATTTCAACATGGATAATCCTAATTCCGAATTCATTCATGGATTATTACTAAACCCATGTTTCCGGCGTGCTTCATATACTGCCCAACTATCAATTTCGCTTATTTTCGTTGTGGTTAATCCATGGATTAAAAAAAATAATAATAACATAAAGTCTGACCTTATTCGCAATGCTTTTCCGATTGACGAACGATTGGAGACTGTCTGCTTTCTGCTTCAATTAATAGAGCTCGGGAAGATTGTTGTGGATCCACTGGTCGCTGCATCCATTCGTGGTTCAATTCCTGAAATTTTAGTGGATGCGGGAACGATTTTGGATAGTCGCTGCTTCGTTTCCGGCTTCAATTCCTGCAATTTTGGTGGATCTGAGGAAGATTTTGGAAAGGAGAACTGGAGCACACAGAGGAAGCCGGAAGGAGTGTGACTGGACAGAGGGATGTGATTACAATTTTAGCCGTAGGGGAGCAAACCGAAAATTTTTCCTGCCCACGGTCGGTGAATAAAAAAAATATATAAGACTGTGATTTGAAATTCATCACCCACCAAAACCTCTAACGGGGATTATACTACTCTCATTCTGGCACTCGATGAATCATATGTTATGGCATCCGATAATATATGTGAATGCATATCGCATATATCATCGGGTGTCATAACATATAATTTATTGAGTGCTAGATCAAATTTTGAGATTATACCGTCAAATCAAATACACCGTGTGATAATTAGACAAATCATGTGAGTTGTCACATAGATTGTCCCACATATGAGTTATCTAGTTATCACCTACCAAGTGTGCATTTATCCCGCCAAACATCTAGTGGATGTTCAAAACTCGTGTTTAATTGGTAATGAGTTTTTTCAACTAAATTTCTACTTTTGTGCGTTTCATTGACATTTTTTTCATAAAAAATATTTTTCATATTTTGGCCGTGTGACTATATTTTCTTTGAAAACATGAAAAATATTTTCGTATGATAGGAGTAGGTTTTATATTTTTTATGTAATTCATATTTTTTTCTCAGGGATTTCAATTTTCAATTGGACACGTTACAATTTATTTTCTATAAAATTTAATTACCGATAATTCAATTAATAGGAAAAATATTTTCTTTCAAACTAAATTACATACTTGTAATTAAACGCATCCTAAGTGTAAATTCCTAAAAGGCAAATTGAAGAGGTATGATCTTTGAACAAAAGAAGATACAAAAAGTTAAATAAAACTGATACATGACAGGATCTTATTTTTTAACACATCACATCACTTTTAAATTAATGACAAAAACATGGTCCACTTGTCAATTTTGTCTAACTCTTTGTCTTTTCTTTTGTTCAAATAGAATTATTCATTGAGTAATGTTAAATAGGTACATTCTATGGTCTCCTTTGGACACCATAACCCCGCAACACACCCAATAGTGTATTGTCACACAGTCTAAAGGACACTATAGAAAGACCAATGTTAAATATTCATCTCATATTGCATCCCCGTGTTGTTCGCCTCATTGAATTATTTATATAATGTGATAAAGTAGAAGTAAATTATCGCCATATATATATTTAAGTAATTCAATAGGTGGTTATGAGATAAATACAAACTGGATAAATGTCTAGTATTGTATTATCCAAGCAAATTTCTGCTCTACGCCCATACTTTAAAAATTAACCACAATTTTATCACAAACTGAGGCGCTTAGGGTTAAAATTTGATTTCAAGATCGGAAGAGCTTACGCTTTTTAACGTTAACCACACTTTTATCAAACATTAATATAATATTGTTAAGGTTAATGTTTGGATTCGACACTTTTTATGGCTTTCACTTTTTAAAATACGAAGTGTAACAAACAATAATGAAAATTTTCTAATATGTTGTCAACTTCCTTATGGTACCAACCATATCATGTTGTGGTCTAATAGAAATCAACATATGCTCTGTATACTAAGGCATTATATAGGAATGTTTAAGCACCAAACGTCTAATACCGTAACAATATACAGTAATAATGTGAAATAATTATCAACATGTTACTATACCCTTCTTAAATCATACATCGATTAATATTATATCACACCATTTTATCTAATACTATAACAACACTAGATATCCTACGCTTGAACATTTTCAACATTTTACAAAAAGTAATGTTATTTGCACGACATTTTTACCCCACATAGGTCACTTCAAATTGAAAGTTTATAACTAATTAGTGTAGTGCCCGTGCAATGCACGGTTAATAAATTTTGTCAAGATTTCTAAGGGCATCGATAGAACTATATGGTTTGTGTGTAATCTATGCAAATATATATATTTAAAAATAGTAGAGAGCTTTCAAAATAATGTCATAAAAGTAAATTCCAAAACAATAAATAATAATGCAATAAAGTAGAGATTCATCACAAACATTTTTTACTTAGTGGTTACTTATTGTTTACATGCAAAATGTTTGTCTAAAAAGTTCCTTTGTCATGTATAAGTGGCTGTTTGAATCTTATTCAAATTGAATTATTAAGAAATTACAATGAGGTGAAATGAGTAGTGTATATTTATTAAAAATTTAAAATTTTTAATTATAAATGAACAGTTATTAAATTAATAGTAAGTGGAATTATAATATGTTTTTATAAAGAAAATTAAACAAATCTTAAGACAAAAACTTATTCTTGTACATTAATTAAGATGTCTAATTTAACTATGGTATACTAATAATAACATAGATAACATCAATTTTCATTTGATATTACAAAATTTTATAATCCAATTCCAAACACTTATTTTACATATTCTAGTATTCGTTAGCTAATTTTAAGTTTAATATCAAGTTAACTCCATTTATTTCTTACTCATGTCTTTTCTGTTTTTTCTTTTTTTTTTTTCCTTTTGATAAATTTATTAAAATAAGTTAATTAAAACTTATTTTTTACATTTCAACTAGATTTTTCACCCGTGTATCGAGATATAGTAAAAAAGTCATACATCAAAAGTAGTTTAATAAAAATTTAGATACTTGATGTCATAAAAGAATTTAAAAACTATGACATTTACAAATGCAATTTGTATGGTAAAAAAAAGTCTTTCATTAAATAGTATCAGAGTTTTTCTTAAAATATAACAATTTGTCACTTACATCTGATTCAGATAGAATTTTTACCTAAATGATGCGATATCCATGTCTTGAGATTATAGATCTCGTGCCACTATACAATGTAGCCGAATGATAAAAATTTCGTAACAATATATCAGGAATACTGATATTTAACTTTGACTTATGACCGAAAATTCTAGAGTATCGTATTGCATTCAAGAATTCAGATTTGTAAAGATTTTCAGTAGAAGTTGTTAGAATATGATGAAATGATAGCACGACCATCTCTCTGATGCATGACAATCGGTTAAAATTTATTTAAAATTATATGTCAAGATATATGTTAAATGCTTTGTGAACCCTAAAATTATTATTCTACTTTTTTCTATTCAGTAAAATGTGTCATTTAGAGTAATCATTTTCTTATTATTTGAGACTATAATTTGATGATGATAAGATAATAATATAGCCTTAACAATGTGACCTTCTTGTAATTACGTATAACTTTAGTGATATAAATGTTGATAATTAAAGTGGAGAGACCTAATTCCTATTAAATTAAAGTTCTTGATCTAATTATTGACAGCTAAATATCATTTATCTATTTGCAAGTAAGGTAAAAATTCAGTGACATTCGATACAATAAATATTGTCATAATTTATTTTTTTTTCCTTGGTGACAACAGAAATAAAAAAGTATCTCGGATAATTGATAAAATAAAAAAGATTCATATAATTCACCTTGACAATAAATTTTGATAACGGAATTCGGGTTGTAAAGACTTCCGGCAAGAATATTAAAAGATAATATAGTTAATTAAATTGAGCTCATACAGAAAAATCTAAAAAAATTCACATGGCACAACCTATTTTATTCATATATGTATTTATGCATGATTGCATTATAGTATTGTAAAAGTAAATAATATCATATTTTATATTGTACCCATGCGTACCTTAGATGAAAAGTTGAAAATGAAAATAAAGTATAACTATCACTAAATACAACAAACTTAGTCTCTTAAAAGACGGTAGACCAATATACATAAAAATATCATACAACACCAATGTCATTTCCAACGGTGTAATCAAAAGAAGTCTCACCCACGCGTTGCACAGATATGTGTCATCAGATTTGCATAATAAAATTAGTAAATATATAATTTTGATTTATTACTTGATGCGTCAAATTATTATTTTTTTAATAATATATTAATAGTTACCATTTTATATACTCAATTAATGCTTTTACTATATTTTACTTTTAAATCATTTAACTTATTTAATATTATTAGTTGTCTAATAATATGTATCGGATATGTAATGTACATACTCGTATTCACTCGATACCCATTTAGATAAAAATTTTCATACTCATATAAGAAAATACATTCGACATATCCCTTTTAACCAAATAATGCATCGTTTCCCAACATATATTTTTAATTGGATGATACTTTATTTTATTTTGTGCAAGTACCCATAGTATTAAATTGTTATTTTAGTTTAGCAAATAACAAATATAATTATTAAAAACAGAAATGATTTTATAATGACAATTGTTAGAATAATAATGTGCATTTATATCAAAATTAACATATTAGTTTGTTTTTTAAACAACATGTCATAAATAAAGCACAATATACCAGTTACATTTTCTAGAATTATGAATTGATATGCAAATCACAAATCACCACTGGATATTTGTAGTTAAATGTTTGAGTATGACTAAAAATTTGGTTGTATAACTAAGTCCATAATTTTGAGTCCCCTCCAAAAACGTCATTCAAGTTTATAGGTCCAACTTATATAAATTTATAATAATTAGTAATCAAATGATCGAATCACTATCAATTATAGTAATTATGAGTCTAGCATCTCACCCATGCGTTACACGTGAAGACTAATTCCAAAAAAATCAATAATAATGAACAAATATTGAACAAATACTTCCCATTGGATTTGCATAATAAAAGCAATAAATATGCACTTTTTAGTTAGTATTTGACACGTTAAATTAATATTTTATTAATAATACATTAATAGTTACCCGTTTATGTACTCGATTAATATTTTACTATATTTTATGTTTATATTATCTAACTTATTTAATATTATTAATTAACAGTCTAGTAATATGTATAGGTATGTACATACCTATATTTACTCGATACTCGTTCACATAAAAATTTTCATACTCATAAGAAAGTACCTTCCCGACTTACCATTTTAACCGAATAATATCTTGTTTCCTCATATACATTTTTAATCGGGTGATACTTTATTTTATTTTATATAAATACACAAATATAATATCACATTACTATTTTTATCTAACAAATAACAAATATAATCATTAAAAAGTAGCATATATATCTATAAGTAAATTAGTCTGGGGTATCTTTGTACCGTAGTTTTCCCACTATAAAATCTGTTAATAACGTCTTTTTCGACATTTTTATTTTCTATTACGGTAACTCGTGTGGTGTTCTTAATTTTTTTTAATTTTTATTCTCTTTTACATGATCCATCCAATTTTTTAAAATAAAATTCTCTATTTAATTTAATAACTAACACATATTTATCATAATTTAATTGTTTAAATAATAGATAAATTTGATTATGAAATGATGGATAAGTATCGATATCATAAAAATATTTGAAGTTTATAATTTTTTAGCAAAAAAATTGTAATTTATAATTTATAAAACAATGACAATTAATTAATATGAATAAGAAACATAATTGATAACTCGTATTCGTCAAATAATAATAAAATAATAGAAATAAATATGAATGAGGAACTTACTTGATAACTCATATTCATTAGATAATAAATTTCATTTAAAAACTTTTATTTTTTTATAAAATATCTTAATTAAATTGAATATTTAATTAACTAAACATATATATCGTTAGTTTAGATTAATTAAAAATTATAATTGTAATTTTTTCTTAATATTTCTCATTATAAATGTCAATAATTACGACTGTTTTTCTTTAAAGGGATAAATATTTTACTCATTACAATTTATTCATTTCGTAACTATAGGCCAAAAACAAAGCGTGATTTTTGTAGAAATTTTTCAATCTCGAGAAGATAAACTTGAAGATAGCAATACAAAATAATATTTTTCTTCTCAATTGGGATAATCAATATTAGAGGAAATTAGAGAAAGAAAAATATTCACATTCATATTTATTCAGGAATCCAACCAGATCGGGGAACGCCTTTTGTCAATTCTACTTTTCGTATGAAATTATAACACTAATTAAATTAATTCTTTAGTTCTTCCATAAATCTAATTTTGTATGTTTATAAATTTAGAGACGATGCAGACAAACAATTATTAATAGTTTAATATTTTCTTTAAGTGAAAACAAGAGAGAATAGTAATATAAAATTGAAATTATTAACAAACAAAAGAGTTGACATAATAGTTTAAATGTATATTACTCTTAACATACAGGTCTTTAGTTCAATCATTTATTATTACATTTGTAATATTTTTTATTAAAAGCGACAGCTTGTGTAGTATGACGTTATAAGTAATTGTACCAGATAGTGCTTTAGACGGGAAAGATTTTCTAATTGCGTCAGATGAAATTGTAATTGTGCCAGACAAACTGTCATTTAATATATATATATATATATAAGATTTCTAACATGCATGGTATTTGAATGTCAAAATAATTGCTAATTTTCATTCCACCAATTTATTTTATTTTTAGTATCATTCCAACAATTTATTTAAAAAAGGAAATGAAATAATTTTCTTCAAGTTCAAGTATTTATTTGTTAATTCTAACATTCATTGGGAATTGATAAATTGTGTAGAGGAAGACTCCCAATTCTAATTCTAATAATAATAATTCAAGAAAGACAAATCTAAAAATAATGAAGAATGTTGAGGAAGACTTCTAATTTACTAAAAACAAATATTGTCAGCAAGACCACTTTTGTACCACAACGTTTACACGAAATTTTGGACGGGAATCTTTTGCTCAACTATTGAACTTTATACGATAGAAAGATTAAGGAATTAATAAACAAAATTTTAAAAGTAAATTTCATTACTAAAATCCACTCAAAAGTATGATAAACTACATGAAACTAAATGGGGCTTCCTGAATAGAAGTCAACAACTAATGTGGTTATATAATTTCATACATGTGGCTTTTTTTATTGGCAGTTATGCTTCCTTATAAAATCCAATTTGACTTCATAAAAAATGTTCAGCAATATAATTATGATCTAGAACCCGCCGGTGTGCCTGCAAGCTAGAGAAAGTGGAACTGATGCGGGGGAAGTGGTGGTAGGGGGCATTTTTTGATATATCTCTATATGTTCGATTTTCCAAAAGTAAAAAACATTTTTCCTGGTTCCTTAGAAGTAAATAAGAAGAATTAGTTATTTCTACTGCTGACTGCAATTGTTAGCAGGAAATCAAAATTGAACATGATAATAATCTCCTACAGTAGAAAAATTACACTGAACAACACCATATAAACGGTTCTCTATCTGATCATACATGGCTCCTCCTCCCAGATTGTACCTAAAAGGCTAAAACAACACTAGGTTCCTCTAGTGGAGTCATCTACAGGCACGTCATCTTCATCGTGGTAAATATTCTCAGCCATCTGCCAGATTTGCAGTATATTATCCTCAGCCACACTTGCAACAACCCAATCTTCACAAGGGTTCCATGAGAAGTCCGATATTTTACTTGTGTGACCACCGTGAATAAAAAGCAACTCGGGTGGCCCATCTTCAGCGTCCTCTGGTGTCTGTTCTGCATCAATCCTGCCAAAGAGAAGCAAAAAGTTGCTTACCAGGAGTGTTATTGTAAAATGCATGTCTCAAGTTATATCAAACTGAATTAGCACTCGAACAGGAGGAACTTGCGAGTTGCAAGCTTAAAATCATGTAAGCACATGCAAGAAGGACGAGTGAACTTGTTAGCTTTATGGAGCTTCTTCCAGCTCGGTGAGATTAGGGATTCCAAAAATAAATGACAAAGATGTAATGATACATGAAAAAACATAATGAAAAAATGAGTCTGCAAATAAGCATCCAATCTGGGAAAGACAATCTTAAAAGAGAATAGAAGGGAAATGGAGGAATATCAATCAAATTGATGTTAAACTTTCTACTATTAAGGATAAAGTTCAGACCAAAGAAGGGAAGAGATGCGTTTTACTTGTTCTCCAGAAATATTAGATTTGTTGAGAAACCAGTAAGGCACTTGCTAACGCATACCAGAAAAATGCTTTATTAATTAGTTCAAGGGAACCAGTTTTCATCTAATATAAGTTTAAGCACCCTCACTGCTTCAGAACTCCACAATGTATGACCCTTTGAAAGTACTACCCTCTATTATTGGGTAGAGAAAATTACCTGCTAAGATCCCACACCATGAGTCGTCTACCAAGACAACAAGAAGCCAAGATGGTCTCATTCTTTGGATTCCATCCAACCTGGAAAACCTCCTCCCTGTTGTACAATCACAGGAAGAAAGTTAAAAAGTATAGGTCCAAGTCCAACATTTCATGCCTACATTTTCTGAAGCATATACCCAAGATCCCAAGCTCAAAATTTGAAATTATTTCCATAGAGAAGATGTGTTGCTTACTTGTGACAATCAAAAGTATGGAGTGCAGTTGAAATTTTGCGAAGATCGAATAATTTGACAGTCTTGTCAGTAGACCCCGTTGCTACAACCCACTCATTGAAAGGATTAAAAGATAAACAGTTTACCTATTAACAGATAAAAGAAAGAAATTTTATTCTGCAGGGCTTACACATTTTAATTTTTATTATGCATACAAACAGTAGGTATGCAAAGTAAGAACCCTAGAATATGAACATCAGGAAATCAAGTTGCAAAGACACGGAAATGTATGAGGTCAAATGCACGTATAACAACTATATTTTCCCCTTCCACATGAATGGAGAATTTTAGATGTATCAGTAAAAAGACGACGTGTAAGGAATACAGTGCTTCCTCCAGCCTAAATTTTTTCAGGCGGAATGGAATGAAAAAGTAGCGTGCCTACAGGGAAGATAGCGCTCACCTTATAAGGGAACAAGTTACGGAGAATTAACATGCACCAGATAGTCTTTTGGTTGTTCTATAAGGGGCCTATATACCTATGTGCTTTAACTGATAACTTGCATTTTTCCGTGACTCAGACAGGCCCGAACAAATTCTTTTGCTGTTCCCAAATGCTGGTATATGTTTTATAGCACAAAACTATTAAGTTGTCTTGTGCATCCAAGTATCTCTAGTTAGCACCCTATAGCAGACGCAGAGAAAAAAATATATGGCAGTAAATGGAATTTCCCTTTGAGCAGTGTACAAGAATGATATTATATATGGACCAGCTATTACTCATTTCCTGGATCAGAAAAATGTGAGATTTCAAGGTTGAGAGAATAATTATAAAAATCTGCTTGCACGTTGCTTATAAACACCCAGAAAGAATTGCAATGCTTCAAAGCAATCAAATTTTCACTACTGTATACAAGCTGACAACGTGAATTACTCGGATAACAGATAACAGTATAATCACTCTAGTTCTCCATTTCAACGTAATTGCAACAGAGACCCACCTCACTTTGATGAGCAATTACTGATTGAATGGGCTTGCTGCCTGACGGAGTACGGAGATCCCATATGTGCAGATATTGATCATCCCCAGCCGAACCAAACAAGTACTCATGCCTGAGATGCCATGCCACATCTTCAACAACACCTTCATGAATCTATACAGCATTTTAGATTATTGTTAATGAACCAAAAAATTTCAAGGTAAGAAAATCAAGAATAACCCAGAGACAAGATTTCTAATACAAGAAGTTATCTGAGCAACAAGACTGAAAGAAATTATAGACATTTTTTTTATCACTACATACCTTAAAAATTTGCAGCGCATCAAGAGTCTTATTCCTTGGAGTTGCATTAATGTCCCACAAGCATATTTGGGAGTCATCAGAACCACTCTTCCGATCTCCTTGCTTGAATTGACTCCATGATAAACCATAGCCTTCTGTATTGTGACCCCGTAACCTCAAATCAGGGTTACAAGCACCATCTAGAGGAGGCTTAGATGGATGGTTGCTATAATCAAAAACATATACTTCAGCACTAACTGTCTTGGTGGCAATAATGAAGGGGTTTTGGGGCATATAACGGGCTCGATTGACCTCCCCATCATGATTTATTTGCTGAATTATTTGCACCTGCGAGAATTTTGTTCAGCAGTCAATACATATAGCCATGAAAGGCAGTGCAGAAATATAAATGGTTTAATGGTGATTTACTTTATCTTAGATGAATCGTATAGCTTTATGGCATTGTATGTTACCGATCTTGTTTACATCCTAATGTGATTATTATGACCAATCTTTGTACCATTCCAGGTTTTTGGTTTATGGCCTGTTCTATAATTCTATTCTTCTAACTAGTTACCTGTTGGGTTAAAGTGTTAGCAATCTAATTCTATTTCAGGGGGCCCAAAAAAAAAAAGAGAAAAAAGAAAAAAAAAAAAGAAGGAAAAAGAAAACTGGTCAAACAAATTATATTTGCCAATAAGTGAAGCTTGTATGCATTTTCAATAACTCTGCTTGCAAAGAAAATTAGTAAACAACAAACTCAAGATCTTTTAGTAGATGACAATGTATTAATACAGCTCCTGGGAAGTTTCACTATAGGCAAATCCAGACGACTAATACAAACCCCTAAACCAGTTCAAATTTCTGAACCATCACCCACCCCGCCCTGCCCCGCATTGTCCCTATCCCAAACTTGGCAGGGATGCTGGGAAAGATAGTTACCATGTTGCCATAACTACCCAGAACCCAATAATCAAAAGATGATAGGCCTGCAACAATTTCCCACCCAACAAATCAAAATAAAATTGGTTACCAGAAGGTACAGAACAAATTAGAGTAAAGAATTTAACTAAAATAATGCAAAAGAATCAAGCCCTCACTCATGTTAGATCGGAAGAGCGTCGTGTACTAGAATCACAGCCAAACCCTAGACCAGGCGCTTTTTCCAATTTCTGAAACCCACTCACCCATATTCACAAAAAATATACATCACATCTGCAAAAATTAACCTCCCAGCAGATCAAATGGAACCAATTACCAGAAGGGATAGCAAAAAGCTAAACCCTCCAATGGTGGTTTCACAAAAATCCAAAAAGAAATAAATAAATAAAATATCAAAGTAGAAACGCAGCATATAATTAGAAAGCAGAAAGTATTGTCCATCATGCAGCCAAAACACGGAGTGAAAGATATAATCACTTCTCGAGTAAAACTCGCGTCATAAAACAAAAACCGAGAAAATTACAATAATCCATAAAAAATCACCTTGCCATTCGCGGACCCAAATCCCCCAAATTCCGATCGATCTTCATCATAGTGGCGGGCATCATTTTCGGCATCCTCCAACGGGAGCTGCACCTGGGCCAACATTAAATAATTGGGCTCATTCTCGGAAGTGTGAGTCCCGAGAATCATCTTCTGAACAGAGTAATCCTTTCCGGGCGGCTCCTCCCGGTCCGGCAGCCACTCGACGGTGAGTGAAGGCCATTCAAGGGCGTGTGTAATCACCAGATCGTACAGAAATGGAGCGATCTCTTCCAAATCTTGTACTCCTCGTTTATTAGCCTCTCCTCTATCTCTCCCCTCATCTCATCTTCATCTTTCCCCATCTATGCTTTATTTTTTTCTCTATTTTCTGGGTTCTTGAATTTGAATAAACTTAGGTAGAAATTCGCCTGAATTTTGTTTCAACAGATTTTGAGTTTCTCCGGGGGTTGCGCGGCTTAGGGGTTTGGGTTGTACCGCTTGTCGAGTGGTTGCAACAATGGAGGGAACAAGATTTTTCCAGTGGCCGCTGGGTTTTTCACTTCTCTTTGAGAATTGCCGTGATACACCCCTCTTTTTTTTCTTTTCTTTTTTTTTTTTTTTTGGGCCTGAACGTGATTATTATTTATTGCCATTTTTTCAAAAATTAGATTAGAAATGGCGTACCAGAAATTTTCCCCACACCACACATATTTTACTAACTACACAATGACTGATGTACTCAACGTCTTTTACATTTCTGTAAGGATAAATTTCACAAAAGGCCCTCAACTATTGAAAAAAGTAACAATTTTATTCTTAACCATTTTTTTAAATCTTCTAAAAATAAGTAGAAATCGTTCATACGGACAACTTTCATTCATTTTCACGTTTACATACTTACAAAATGATCATTTTACTCTCATTATATTGCGTGAGATAAAAAAATAAATACAAAAAGCTTTTAAAAACTCAAAATATTTAAAATAAAAGAACGAAATAATATGTTATCTTCTTCAACTATTTATTCATAATTTCCACCAAACACCACCACTAATTCCCTCGATGATTTTTTTTCCTCTTTTTGGAGGGGATAAGATCTCCACTAAAGTTACCTCTAACGACAACAAAGAAGATTTTCTTACCCCTTTTTGCTACATGTAGACGTAATTTGAGATGAGAGGTTGCAGCAGAAATAGAAGGGAGAGAAACATGTTGATTCCTATTAAGTCATATCGGGTTCCATGTATGAAGCTTGACTACCAATAGAAATCGAGCTACGTGTATAAAGCCTGACAGCTAGTAGATAATAGACATGCCACATGTCATTACAATTTTTATAAATTGAATATCAATCGTATCCCAATCATCGTTACTTACTTATGTTTGAATTTCAAAGAATTCACTGTCCGAAGTGACTATGGTAGTGGTGGTGGTGATGTTAAGTGAAAGCAAAAGATAATAAATCGATCAATTTGTATGTATAGGTTGTGCGAGGTGGCGGATGGGAAGACTATAGATAAATATGTATAAGTATGTGAAAAAAGAAAGCAAAAGAGAAATCAAATTATAATTTTGAAATTTTTTTCATTTAAATAAATAATTAAATTGTCTTTTATGAAAAAATGAACAATGAAATTGATGAAAATTGTTTATAGTGATCATTTGTGCATATTTTTGAAAGGACGATCTACTTAAAACCTTGTAAAAACATGTTAAGGATGAAATTTTTACTTTTTGCAAAGATTGGGGATCTTTTATGAAATGTATCTGATTTTTAGATCTCTACATTTAAATCGTGAACTTATTCATATCGTAGTTTCATTTTTAACGTTTTATAATTATGGAATCTTGTACATGATGATCTCTTGATCTCAAATAAAATTTCAAATTTTAAATAAAAAAGTAACATCTAACAATATTCAACAATGTATTCCTATACGATTTTAAGGCACACAAATTAGAATTTTACATATTATTCAATCCTTAAGAATATTAGATGATAATTAAATCAAATATTTCAGAAAAAATGTAGCAAAAAATTTCAGTGGCTTGCTATACCAGAATAAAAACGAGGGATGTTCAGAATTATTAAAATGTGATGTGTTTAGTAAAAATAGTGGTGTAGTTTCTTTTCTTTTGTTGTTTACTACCAAGTTGCATATTCGTAGCATATATCCAATGTAGTTGTGAGCTTCACTCTACCACAATCTAACAAAGGATGGAAGCATCAATCAGAAGCCAACAACAGAGATCAAGAAAACTAGTTTTATATACCCGTGCGATGCACGGGAAGTACATATTTTCAGAAATAAATAAACTATATTAACAAATAGTCAAAATTCAATTATCAAAATAATATCAAGTATGTACACTCTAATGAGACTATACTTTATGGGAGACAATATATTAGTACCAACATGATAAAGATAATTTTTTCAATTTCCTTTCGTTTTCTTTGTTTTTTCGTAAAAGGGTAATTCTTTCAATTTCAATCACTATAAATTTTAATAAATTTCTTTGTATGCATGTAAAATAAACAAATATAAACATATTATTGTGTAAAATATAAACATATTATTGTGTAAATACCCATACGATAAAAAATATATTGCAAGGTAGGTAACACCGCATATATAAATGGCAAGCACTGGTGTGACATTCATCACGGTTCGTACCCGTACGGCATTTATCTAATCATAATTGTAAAATGAAATAATAAAAAAACTATCGTAAGTAACATACTTTTTGTCTACGATTTCAACATAGCATTTGTACTAAACTATAATTTCAATTACTTAATATTGCCATACAATTTCATTTTTCTCCTTAGGTAGCTTAAAGATTGTGTAATTAATCAGTGCTAAATCTTACTTATTCCATTTTCTAGCTCAAAAAAGAGTATTCATAGGTACAAAAAGTCAATTGTGTTTTGTGTTATGCATGTGTGATATTATTATGTAAAAAATGAACTACATTTTTCTTTAGAATGCAATTCATTATATTAAAAAAAAAAATCAACAACTTTGTGCTTAATTAAAAAAAAAAAAAAACCCAGCTTAATGCAACTACTTCATACATGCATATTAGGCACATAGTATATCTTTTACTTTTGTCCAAAAGAGTGCAATTTTATTATTAGTTAATAGTCATTGAAACCAAGTACAATAAAAGGAGGGGAAGAGGGTGCAAACTGGAGCCCCAAACAGACACCATGACACTAAAAACAGAAAGCTACACAAGGCAAAAAAATTTTCATAAGACTAAACTACATCCTGATATGAAACAAACTACACCATGATATAAAACAAAAGCCAGAATGAAGATTATGCACTCCAAAGCACCTGCACCAAGAGACCCACAAACAATGCATCCAAGACCCCTAGAGACAAAGCAAACTATTTTAACACAAAAACGAATCAGAGAGCATAGTTGCTGGAGACTAAATCGCCCACCAATCCTGTAAGACGAATACTTGTTGGGTATCTCTCCTGCTTATGCTTTTAGTTTTTAAATATCACAGAACGCATGAAGATGCTAAGAGTAATTTTTCTAACAGGACCAATGCAGAATCAACACTCCCAAACATAATCATATTGTCTAACATCAGCGAAAATTCACATCATATAAAGACAAACTGTCACCTTTCATCCCCATTTTTCTGGCTAAAAAACTCATAATACTCTGACCATATCACTAAATGAAATAAAAATAGAAGAACCCTCCAATCACGATATATTTCAGCCAACAAATTTCCATCGATGTCCGTAGGAGTAAATGAATCCAATGACACTAATTGCAAATGGCATTCCAAAGCTATACACAAATGGTATAGAAAGTTACATTCTTCAAATAAAAACTGTAAGTTTGCAATTAAAAAAAAAAGAAAAAAAAAAGAAAAAGAGTTCAATATACATGGAAATCATCACCGGCGGGTGATGGTAAATATTCTAATCCATCATTCCTTTCCTATGGAATATTGTAGTTAGCAGTCTCACTTGTCTCTGTACAACCCCTATTAGTTGGAGTCTTAACTGGTATGCTGATTTTGCCGCGGGAGGACCCCGTTCCTTAACTATGAGAAAGATAAAATCTTGGTTGGATTACCCACAGATCAACTCATTATGCTAAAATAAAATTAACAAAAAACATCAACTATTTGAAAAACTAAAGATTGAGTAAAACCACACAATTTGCAGAACTATAACAAAAACTATAATTACCATTTTCACTACTTCGCACACATTATAAACTCTTACTAAAGTTCAAATTCCACATATCTAGAAAAGAATGCACTATAAGCATATCACATCACAATTGAATGAAAAAATACCAATACAAATACATTATAGTTTCATTCATTTCTAGAAACAGAAAAATTCGCACAAAAAGAAAGAAAAATGACAAGAAAACTCCTCCTCTTTCACCAGCCACAATCACTATTACCAAAAGTGATTCACCAACCAATAATCACCATTAGCAAACTGTCTTGTGGGATCTTTCAATTTGGCCAGTGAAAATTGATAACTTCCAGGTCTAGAAGCTTTTGATAAAAGTTTAAAGTCAAAAGAAACACACAATCCAATAAAATCAATTGATATATATCAAGAAAGACTCCCACTCTCTGAATTACATCCTAAATTGGTCTTTAGACTCTTCAAGTTCTATGTCAGATATATAAACTTGTAAACTTATTTCTTCACATTTACCAAACATGCCAAGAAAGCAAAAATCAGCAGTGTCTAAAAATTTAATTTATTGAAGCCAAGCAGGACACTTATAAACTAATATAGTATTGCATATCCATGAATGTAGATTAACTTATAAACTTAAGAACCAATGTTAATAAAACATAAACCCAAAAACTTAAACCTCAAAAACGATAGTAATTAACTTCCTAGTAATGTAACTTTCATCTTTTGAAAGTAAATAAGACATTCTCTTGGTTCAAACAAAAACGAAGGTGATGCAGAGTAGATTAGAAAAGAATAAACTTTATTTCAACAGGTAAAAGTTCAAACTGTAAAAAGAATATGATGGAACTTCATCACCGACACCCCTCTCGTGCTCCACTAAAAGCAAATTTCAAAAATAACCTTACCGAAGAATAAATTATAAGTTCAGACATAGTAAACTTACCTCCTTTATACGACCCAGAGCCCAGATATTGTCTAAGGTATCAAGAGATAGACGAAAGTCCTCCATGCAAATAGAATACCTACAGGTCAACAGTATAAATATAAGGTGGTTTCTTGAAATTTCATACTTCACATTCATAACATAGAGTGATTCTCTCTATTATTTAAAAAAAAAAAAGAAAGAAAGAACGCAAAATGAAAGTTTTGAAAGAAAAACTAATTTATTAGTGTGTTTAATTATGATTTTAGAGATGGGAAATTGTAAAAAAGTTCTTTCAAATCTCAATGAAAAGAAAGGCAGTACACTTTATTAGGGAAAAGAAATAAAGGAAAGAAAGTAACAGACGAAGAGTTCAAAACAAGACCTAAAATGCAACACAACCCTACATTTCTTGTATCTAAAAAGGCAGAATAAAGGGACGTCTCAATCCAAACAATCATTATGACAAATAGAAATAAAAGAAAAATCAATATCTAAAATAGTTCAAGAAGAATTTCACTAAATAGAGTAAAACTTAGCTTGGTTTCCTTACAATTCGTTGCCCACCTTAGCAAGACTATTGAGAGCTGATTTATTTGCTACTACAACCTCTTCCAATTTTTCATAGCATATGTTTAGGAGGTAGAAAGAAGCAAATTCAAAACCGATCCAAAAATTAAATTCACCTGAAGTAAACGCCCATTCTTGAATTTATAGACCGATGGAAAAAAATTAAAAAAAAAGAGAGAAGAAAGAAAGAATATACAATAGCAGGAAAACAGAGAGGCGGCATGGGCTTCTCGAGTGGTCAAAGGTCTCTACGGGAAACGGAGCCGTAGGCCGTAGCAGGGGATTATGGGGAAATTGGGAAGAATAAAAGCTGTTTTCGTGCAGAAAGAGAAACATAATAGAGAGAAACATAATAGAGAGAGTGAGGGGTTTGGAAATTGGGAAGAATTGAAACAGCTTTCTTGCAGGAAATGAAATATGATAGAGGGAGAGAGAAATGGGGCTTTTCCAAAAAACTGTGTACCAGCAACATGGAAGACAATCTGGCCGAAATTTAAAAAGAAAAAGAGAAAATAGCATGTAGTTCAGGCGGGAAAGTAAGGTTGATTGGAGGAAGACCTCCACAGCTTTAATAGTTTATATAGATTTCTGCCACCACAATATAAAGCACGATAAGACTGCCACAATTACGATTGGCATCGGCCAATGGAATTGGCATCGGAGAGGTAGTTCGAAGGCTTTAAGAGGATACATGTCCATGGAAATTAAAGTAACGTGGATTGCTACCCAAATGTTTACGCATTTGGGGTTGTGGTTCTTAGGCTTCTCATGGCAAGGGAAACAGTGGGAGATTGTAGAGGTGAGGGTTCGGAGATGAGGTTGAGATAATAGGTTGATCGGAGATCGAAAGGTATTATTCACATTCAATTAGAGTTAGCGGGAAATATTAGAAATAAATAAACCAGTACACTATTTTACGGGCGAATGCCGATCGAAAAGTTTGAGTGTAGAAATAAGAGAAGAAATAAAGAAGGTTAGAATGGAAGAGGATAAGGAAGAAGCGAGGACTGATAAACAACTATGTGTTACTTTTCTAAGCCAGTAGCAAAGAAAAGACTCTTGTCTGCAATAAAATATCTAATATATCTATGCCTGGGCAAAAGACCCAATGTCGAACGGGTTACTCAAACCCAGCCCGAATATACCCGAACTCGATCAGGTGATAAGTAAAAATTTTCAGGTTTTGGCTACCCGAACCTGAAACTAAATGGGTTTGGTGGGCTTCGGGTTTGAGTTAAATCTGAAAAGCCCAAAAAAACCCAAATATTTTTTTCTCCCAAAATTTTTAAATTCAAATTTCTAATTAATTTTATCCCAACCCACAAAATCATCTTCTTTATTTCACAATCACATTTTCACTACACTCGTCTCCTTTACCTAAAAAAAAAAAAACTCTAGATAGGTGCCGCACTTGAGATTTGGGGCCCTGAATCGAGATATAAAAGATGGGCCACCAAACCATAGTGTATATTCAAGGTAGTTGTTTAAAGAAGTCAAATTTTTTGTTCTTCAAGATCTAATCTTCAAAAATTTGAGTGGTAATAGGATTAATGGCACACATAGTTAGGAATGGCAACAGGGCCGGTTCATGACAGGTATGCTTTCCCTCGCCCCCACCCCGTTAAGGAAACCCCGCCCCATACCCCTATTAAATCGGGTACGGAGCGGGAGAGGTTCGGGGCGGCTATGAGAAAAAAACCCGTTACCCATCCCATTAAGAAAAATACTAAAAAAATAAAAAAATTGGAAACTACATGAAAAAACCATCCAAAATATCAGACATGAAGCCCAAATTATCAATGTCATTCAATCACATGTCAAAATTCAAACCATCAAACATTCAATCACACATGACACATCAAATCTAAAGTTATTTTAAAGAAACTCAAATTTTGAATTACATATTAAAGTTAGCTAAAAATTCAACATAAAAAATATTGGGCAAAGTAGTCGAGGCACATTGATTTAACTTTAGGTATAAGGGTTTGAATCCACACAGGCTCTTCTCCTATTCCAATTTTTTTTATAATTAAAAAAATGTTATCGAGTATTAGGTTGGGACGGGTCAGGACGACCAGTAACCATCCCCGACCTGATAAGATTTAGGGACAGAGAATTTTATCCCGTACCAGTCCCAATACTCGGGGCGGGTAACCGCTAGTATCGGGTTTCGAGTGTAAAATTGTCATTCCTACACAGTGCACCAATATATACCATACTATCACTTCATGTTTGATTGTTTCATTCATCAAAGTTAGGCATTGTGTTTTGGGTTGAATGTGTTCTTTAAATGATCATTTGTCTTCCTTCTACATATCCCAAATTCTAATAAGTCATTGGGATTTTAAATTTTGGTTCAACAGGCATTTATTTCTATTAGGCATTGTGTATTGGGCTGAATGTGTTCTTCAAGTGATCATTCGTCTTCTTTCTGCAGATCCTAATTCTAATTAGTCATTGGGATTTTACATTTTAGTTCAATAGGTATTTGTTTCTATTAATTGATAAATAAAATAACCATTTAGTAAGAGAAAAAAAAGATAATGAATAGACTTCAAAAATATTTTTTTTTTTTGAGTTGGTCTTTTTCATATTCATATGAATTCCATTTGCTGAAATTTTTCCCTTTAACCATACGACGTTGATGAACTCTATTTTGCCATTGTTGTGGTATTAATCTAGGCTATCTGATATGACATAAATCATATGGATAATGCCCTTTAACCAGTTTTTCCATGATTCATTTCAGAACTCTAAAGTCTGTTATGTGTTATCCTTTAATTTTGAATGAATTATTCCTTGTGTTTCAAAAGAATCCTTTACTTCATGCTTAAGACAAAAAAAAGGATGCTTAAGAATTTGTCTTATTCGTTGATCAAAGTTAGGCATTGTGTATTGCTCTTCAAGTGATCATTTGTCTTTTTTCTTAACATCCCGCAAAATCTTAAAGAACGAATTTAGCAATGTGACCATTTTTTTGATAATGATGGCGGAATTATTTGGATTGCATAACTTGATTGTATTGAATTGTAAGATTATTATTCCAATGAATGCCAAGAAAATGATTATTGGCAATATGATTGCTACTTTGACAACGATTGAATAACGGCTTAAATTACATCAACTGTGTCATACGGTTAAAAGATCACGTCTCAAGTGATGCCTACAATACAAATATAGTATTTGATTAGTATGACCCAAAAACATAATAACCAAATTGTAAGATCATACTAAGTATGGGGATTTAATAAATAATAAATAATTAAAAAACCTTAAAATACCACTTCGTCATTTTATGAAATTAGCACATGAGAAAATAAAAAGAACACTTGTCTCCAATTTTATTTGGCAAAACTTTCAAAAGATCTTTGCCATTATTCCCATTGGTTAATCTAAAAAATTATGTAAGGACACTTGCATTTCTTCCTATTATTGGTTAACAACCTTCAAAT
Source organism: Nyctanthes arbor-tristis (assembly GCA_963692815.1). Lineage (NCBI taxonomy): Eukaryota > Viridiplantae > Streptophyta > Magnoliopsida > Lamiales > Oleaceae > Nyctanthes > Nyctanthes arbor-tristis. The sequence continues at coordinate 3,066 of CAVNYN010273332.1, read as the reverse complement.
ATAAAAAAGAATTCGTCCATAGACAAAGAGGGGCATAGAACACCTTTCAAAACTCACCAAAACATCTCCCTTTTACTTGAAAAAGGCCCCTTTTCATATATAGGGAGAATCCAACTTAAAAACATCACATTGATTGAGAAATATCAAGGTTTTGGAGGCATTTTTCCACTTAAAATTGTTCAAACAATCCTTGGAAAATCAATAGGTAAGTAGAGCTTTAATTCTATATTATAATTTGGGGTTTTTGATATATGGCTTAATATAATGAATCTTAAAGGAGGAAAATGATGAGTTTGTTGATATAAGTTAGATGTATTTGAATTTCTTGAAGTATATGCATGATATGAGATTTTTAGGTTTAAAGTTATTAAGGTTGACTTGAGAAATTTTTAGAGAAATGAGTAGATGATTTTGATTTAGTTTTCTATTGGTTTAAATGGTGTGAAATTATTCTTAGACATGAAATTTGAATTTAATGAAGACTAGAAGGGAATTATGCAAAGTTAGCATATGAAATTATAGTTAAGAAGGGAGAATTGAAGTTGAAATTTTGAATGAAGTATTCTTCTGGACTTTAAAGTGAATTCTATAGTATTTTGTTTAATTAAATGAAGCTTCGGGTTAATTGGAAAAAGGAAAGTAATGTCTTCTTTAATGAAAAGAAAAGCATAAGAAGCTAATGTTGAATTTTAGGAAGCCAAGCATGTATGTATGAGTTTAATAAAATGACTTGAGGTATCAGAGTATTATGTATGTAGTTTCTGCCTTTCAATTTTAAAAGATCATAACTGATAGTATATGTGGAATTTTAACAAGATACAAGTTGAAAAATGATCGTCTATGCGTTGTCTATCATCTGGAACTTGAATGACACCGTTTGGAGACCCGTAAGAGTTTTTATGATATGTTTTGTGAAAGTAGTCAGTGGGCACCCGAGGACAGATTTTTAGAGGTTGAAAAATATTTTGGCATTCCCAGCATAGTATTCTTGACCTCAATTTTATATATGATGAACTTATATGAGTTTTCTACCTTATAAGAGAATTTCATAAGCATAAGACACCATTCTTGATTTTAAAATGGTTTCAAATGTGTATTGCCCAAACCGGAAAACTAAACAATCCTTACTTGAAGAATTGAATTAAGTCTTGATTCAATAAGTGATGCATATGGTCGAAAGAAGAGTTTAGTTAAGTGTAGAAATGAAGGTTTTGTGGATATTTGTCAATATCTCAAAGAATCTTTAGAAAAATCAAGTTAAAAAGATGAGTAACTAATGCTTTGATTTCCCCTTTGCTGTCATAAAGTTTTGATACGATAAGTATAGTTTTGATTGAAGTCTTTCATGAAATGGATATGTATTTTCATACATTGAAAAAGAAGATTGATTGATTGCATTTGAATCACTAGTTACTCTACCTGTTTTGTATGGAATTTTCTTGAATTGCTCCTACACTATGACTTGTCTAATGATCCCGGGATAAGGAAGATTCGTGTGGTGTTTGCTTTGAATTGTTTGGAATTCCGGCAAGGGTCAACCGGAATTCAAATGTGGATCCACTTAATTATACATGGCCATGATTGAATTGATATGAAACTTGCGCACACCACGTGTAATAGTTTAACTAGTGATAGAGCTCATTTGGGCATTGAAAAGCTTTGTGCACTGAACGGTTTTCTTGAAAATAAATTTTTCTAATAAAAGGTGAATCAAAGAGTTTTATTACTCACTGAGTACTTCGTACTCACTCCCCTCTTCTACAACTTTTGTAGATGATTGAAGATTCGATATTTGAAAAGCAAGGCAAGCTATGAGTTGGAGCATGCTCACGAGCGGGAGTAGAGTTTTGGATGTAGTGGAAACCTATTTTTAAAGCGACTACGAATGCAATTATGAATTTAATACCTTTTGTATTAATAAATATGCCAATCTCTCTATAAATGCATTTCAATCAATTGGAAAATTACCTTTTAGTATGGTGGCTTCCCAATAATTTGTCTTAACTAAATTAACCCTGCTTGCTTTGGCAATCAATGAAATATTTCTATTAATACAACTTGTTGTGTTCTTTGTATTTTATTGGAAAACCAAGTTTTAATGATTTTTTAAAATATAACAACTTGTTAGTTTAAGTAATTAGCCTTGTGAAGATAAAAACAATTTTATTCATTTTGTATGTCTCATCTCCGCTATTTATATTGAAGCTTCCGTTATGAAATTTGTTAATTAATAGAAGATCTTCCAAAAAATTATAAAATTGGTGGGGCGTGACAGCGGATCCCAAATTCATAAGAGAAAGAATTGAACCCCAGTTGCAAATGTAATGTTAAGGATCCCAAACCAAAAACACTACAACACAAGCTCAATGATTAATTTTACACAGACTTATATGTATAAATATTTTAGTCAATTTTGGGCCTACAAAAATTTCTGAAATTTTAGGCCCTGAGTCGGAGGCCCCTTGGGCCTCATATAAGGTCCGGTCTTGTCTAGATTTGTGTAAGAGATGTGAATTTTTTTCAATATATATGTCTTGTGATGAGTACATGCCAAATTGTTTTTAATTAATTATTTGACAATGCTATAAATTTATGATAAAATTATAAAATTAGAATATAAATACAGCTAACTAGCTACAAGCTAATGTCAAATTTTTATCTTCATTACATTACTATCACATTATTATTATTATTTTCATTTAATAGTATCATACATGCTTTAATTTTTTTTTTTGTTGTCCTTACCCATTTAAGTGTTTCTTTTTTACATTTATGTATTCATATAATATACGTTAGATACCTGAAAAACCCAAATAAAACTTGAAGTGTTACCTGAGCCTGAACTCGAACGCGATTGCGGTTTTCAAGACCGAACTCGAACCGAAATATTTAGTCTGTGTTTTGTCAATCCAATACCCGAACTCGAAACCCGAACACTCAGGCCTAATTATATCAATGATAATGTCTTATTTTACACACACATGCACACAATACACTGTACCCATAAATCTAAGAAGGATACCCATTTTTGCAGATAATTATGTGTGTTATGTTCCTATAAAAAAA